>CAJDYZ010011458.1:60672-71254 GCA_903986555.1 Heterotrigona itama
CCGCGAGCAAACCTCGCGCCTTGTCTCCCTTTACTGCCGCCGGTGAAGCACGTTTATCGTCCGTTTGTTCCGTGCCATTAATACCGGGAATTATTACGTGTACCGAAATTATGGACACTGGATCTAGCAGGGATTTGTGTAAAAAACAAATTGACCGCGATCTTAAAATTCAAGATCAGTCGCAGTTAAAAAAAAATGTGACAAAATTTTAGCGAGCAAAACCGAAGCACAGAAAATGTATTTTCATTATTTTTATAATATTATATATCTGAACGATCTTTTTTTTTCGCTTCACCGTAATTGTAGATGTTAGATTGTGTTTTTCGATTTATTTAAAAAAAAAAAAATAAATGTAAGAAACACATGCAACTTTAAGCGCTAGTACGTTAATTGAAATTCATAAAATATCCGAAATCCTCATTTTCTGTCTGGAATATTGGAAATTCAGACTTCTGCGGCTGATTGTAACTCCCGCTGGAATTTTCGCAGGCTCGAGTCGCAACGGGCCGCGATTTTTCAACTCGAAGGCACGAAGCGTGAAACGAACGGAGACTTGTCGAACGCGCGTTTCACAGAGAGGGCTTCAACGGCGGAAAAATCGCGCGGACCGTTTTGCCCCGCGGGCTAGGGTGTTTCACTGGGGTGACCGTGTGCACCCCTCTTCGCTCGCGTCCCACTCGAAAATTTCGCTCGGCTAGCGCTTTCTTTTCCTTTTCTTTTTTTTTTTTTTTTTTTCAACATTTATTTGACAGCTGTCGTCCGCAATGCGTGCCCGTTCACGCAGCACGATCGTCCTCCGTCTTTGCGTCGAAGCAACAAGAAAGGAAACGAAAGAGTGATCGAAGTCTGATCGAATGTAGATCACGAGACGATTATTAAATTCTTGTGAAGATGATTAAAATATCGGCCGTTAAATATTTATATATGTCTTAGGTATTTCATTTATTCTTTTATGCTTTAAAAAGGCAAAATTCTACTTGTGCTCTTCTGATTTCTACACGTATTTCTGCGTTACAAAGGGTTAAATTCAGTATTCAGCCGAATGTACGCTCAATAGAAGAATCGCGGAACGCGCTCGATTAAGAGTAAGGACAGCCGAGGTACCGTGAAATACTACAACATATTTCCATGTGATAAAAACAAATGGGAATGTCTCCTGTATGCGAGGAAGACGACGACAATCCCTGCGCGTACGATCGAAAGAAGAAATTCGTTACCGCGCTGTTCCTCTATCCCGTGGTTAGACGAGAAATTCAATTCGGGCCGTGAATAACGACTAACAAACCGCAGTTATATCGTAAAAAGCAATGCACCGGGCTGAGAATTAATTTCGGCTAGCTCTCCACCCACCGGGAGAGAGCCTTCCTCCTTCTATCTCTTCCACTCGCCGCGTGTTTTCCTACTTTCTCTCTCCCTTTCTGTCTCTCCGTCTCGGTTCTTTTGCGGATATCTCGCTCGCAACTGGAACGGTCCCAAAATTCAATAAAGGCGAAACGAGTACCACGGGGTCTCCCTCGTCACGGCTGGCTTTCGTTGCGGGGTAGCGAGCACGGTGCGGAGTGTAGGAGCCCCGGAGTCATCGCGCGAGAAACAGAAGGGCAGACGAGGGGCGGCGAGGGGTGAAGCGAGAGAGCACGGTGCATACATTAGCGGGGACAGGGTGGAGATATTGTCTGAACAAAGGGATCGGCTCGTACCTATCGAAAAGGCGATTAAGCGAGGATAAAGTTATACCAACCCCACCCTACCAGTGTCGCCCTGGGTGTCGTCGATTGGTTTTGCGTTAAAATCGCTTCCCGGCCTTCACGTGTGCTAGAAACGATCGATCCGAACGGCCACCGTTACGCATTGTTCGACAAAATAGCGTGTTCGTTTGCGCGGACAACGTTTTGTTGGATCAACGCCGAACAAATCTTTTCTTCAGAGCAACGTGAAGAAAAGCTCCGACCGAACATGAAGAGAGAAGCTTCCGTAAAATCGGCAATTTTAATTACGTGTTACTTCGTAACAAATTAATCGAAGGTTTCTCTCTTAGTGTTTTTCTCTTTTAGTGTTTTTCGAATACAATAATAACGATAGTATGGGAATATAATATTTAATTTAATGACTCAGTGGCTTCGTTTTATTCGTAGAAGGGAAAATAGTAGTTTAGTATACTCAGCCACGCGAGTTCCTCAGAAATTGTTTTTTACTATTAAATACATTCCTCATACAAGCTCGCAACCAGTCGAAGTAGATCAAACCACCGCTCTGGTTGGTAGCTTGACGATAACAGATAAAAGAAAAAGGAAACGCGGAAAAGAGAGGAGAGCACGTGGTCAGACGCCACGTGGCGTCGCGTCGAGGCGAAAAATCGGAGCAGGGTGTTGCGTTAAATGGCTGGTCGGAACAGGCAGCGAACGAGAACGATACTACTAGGCCAGCCGGACGAAGAACACGCGATAAAGCACGCTGCTTAACACGAGATACGACCGATTACACCGCGTGCCAAGTGTACGATTTAAGGGTGCTCGAGGCGTAAGCAGAGGACCATGCCAACGGGGGAGTCAAACAGCGAGAACGGAGCTTCGTTGGCTCGCATATTGCTCGCACCGGCAGTTTAATTTACGACCTCTCGTTTGTTTCACTTCCGATATGCCAGATTAGCCGTTCTTCTGGCCACCATTTTCTCGCGGAATATTCGACGCGTGTAATCGAAAAATATCATGCCCTAAATGGCGAACTAGTTTGTTCGCTTGAACGTGAACTTTTGCAACGAGTAACATACAGTGGTGTATATACACACAAAGTATATATTCTGCATGGTTGAACTACAGTGGCTGGGAAGAGTATTTGCACATCACTGTACACTATGTGCGAAAAGATTTGTTTCATTTAAAAAGAAAAAAAAAACTTTTGAGCACCACTTAATTAAGTTCAAGTATAGTTCGTATTATCATTCAAGTATGTTTCGTACCATTTTCGTACCGTTCAATAGAATACAACTACGTACATTTAATATCGGAGACAAACCTAATAAAGAGATGGTTCGTTGGAAGGTAAGAGTGTGTCATTGCAAATACTTTTCGCAGCCATTACTGTACATGAGAGAAAAGAAAAAAGCGGAAAATATCTGTTCTCATCGTCGACTTACCCCACGTGGCCGTCATCGAGGCGACGTAACATCCCTTCCACGTCGTCAACATTCGTCTCTCTCTTCTTTCTCTTCGTTCCTCAACCTTTACCAAATCGTCCGCCTCGCTTTCTCGTTCCCTCCCACCCCTTGCATGGCTCTTCTCCTTTCCTCTCGGTTGTTGTCGGACGGTCCGCCCCCACCCAACCTCCGTTGATACTTCCCCTCTCCCTGGTGGGAAAGTTGCCGTGGGTCTCAGGGGGTCTGGTAAAGGGGGAGGGCTGGCGAGATCGGCGACCACGTGACCGACGTGACCGGAACCGCACGAAACGCGGAACCGCGTCCGCCGATCCACGGGCTTCGCTGCCGGGTGGCGTGGTGATCGTGATCGTCGTTCAGAAACGCTGGATCCTCGGCGCTTTCCTCCAAACTCGTCGTCGCTTTCCTCCAAACTCGCTCGAAAATCACGTATGTTACGCGTGATACGACCCGGCGTCACACGACCCGACTGACTGTTGCTCGTTTCTTTCTCCTTCTCTTCTGCGGAGCGAGTGGAGAACACGCGCGGCCGTGGGCCGGCCGGGTCGCCGAGGATTTCCTGCCATTTTCGCGAGAGGGACCCGGTCCTTTCTCCGTTTCCCCGAGCGACGCTGAGAAGCGTGGTGTGCTAGCGACTGCTATCTGCCGCGGAGCGAGTCGGCCGCGGGACTTTGGTATACTGGGAGTATGGTAAGTAGCTACACCCCTGCCACCGCCGCCCCTCCCTCGTTGCCGCACGCCTCGTTCCCTCGAACGTCCCGATCCCGCGCCTCTCCCCTCCCCGCGTTCACCGAGCCGACCCTGTACCCTTCTCCGCCCCTACCGCTCTCCGACACAGTGAACACCGACATCGCTACCGACACCGCCGCCACCGCCGCCGACGACGACCTCTCGTCGCTACCGTACCGACCTCCTCACCCTCCCTCCAAACTCTGCTCGACACCGTCCGACCGACAAGCGTACTCCTCTCGCGTCGCTGCCAAGCATTTACATCGCGGGGCCCCAGGGACGTATTCATCGGCCGTTTATTTGCAGCTTGCTCGATCGTGTTCGCTGGTTTCGCGAAACGATGTTATACACGTAAGGTTCTTCTCTCCCGCTGTCGCGCGCGACTTGTCCGCGAAAATTGCAGCATCGTAGAGATTTGCAGCTCGCCGCTGTGCTTTGGAGATAGGGGATAGAAGAATGTATGATAGAAAGATTAGGATGAAGGAGGATAAGGAAAAATGGCCAAGTCAATTGGGTTTTTCTAGCTGAGTCATACTTTAGGTATAAATCGATGGTAGTATTTATAACCTGTGACCCATCGTCACTAGTGAGATATGTTTCTAATTAATTCCTGATCCTCAAGTTGGGGCAGGTTGTTCCTTCGAGTTGACCATTTTTGATTATTTTGGAGTCGTTGAATTATCAGTGGAATCGATCACTCCAATTATCGGAGAACAAAATATAAACGTACTACTCTGTGAACTGTTTCTGTCTCGTATTTTTATCTCTAGTTCTAGCGATTTAACTGTGGATTGAACAAACCTCGTACATGTTTATAATATTTCTAACTCTGACGACATAGCTTGTTATCAAAAATATTAAAAATGTACGTTTGATGAATAAATGCCATCAAGTCAATCTATACGTATAACTTTTTACAAGAAACATGTATCAAATTTACACGAGGGACGAATGAGGGCTAATGATCCTCCACTAGCAACTACCCTTCTGTACTACTAATTCTAAAATTCAGTTTGTCTAGGTTAATCCTTCTTATCATCGATGATACAATTAAATTAATCGTAGAACAAACTCTATCCCCTCGGTCCATAGAAGTCGAAAATAAGTACGAAGTCATACTTTACTAAGGATCCGCAAACAAGGTGTACACACCTAAGAGACATGCCACCACTACGGTAGACTGGTAAACGTATAAAAGACAACGTTTGCATGCTAACATATCTATTATAATAGCGGCGTTTGTTCCTCTTTCTCTCGTGTTCCTTCTATCCTCTCGTTTCTTTCGCGAGGCTGCTCGTCCGTCTCTCTCGACGATGCTCCGTTGCATTCCGTTTCACTTCGACGCGCGCATAAATTACCTCTTTCAAATGCAAAAGTATGAATGAGACAAAGTTCTCCCTCCCGCCCTCTTGCCGCGCGCCATTTCCTTCTCGCTTGCACTCGGACACGGCACGGTCTCATCTAGGCCTCTCACTCTCTGCCCCTCTTTGACCTATCCTCGATTTTTGCTTTCTCATTGCGCGCGAATCTGACGTACTCTCGAGAAGTACGCTTCATATTGCGATCCACGAATTCACTCGTTCTAGTTATCCTGCGATTTTTCGTTTGTATTTACGATAAAAGCTCGCCTAATGATTCCTCGAGTTGAGAAATTTTTGTTGATTAACCCTCAAAACCTGTTCGTTGTTATTATTAAACATTTGTGAGAAATTTTAAATTTCTGTATAATATATGTTTGGAACAATTTCCTACAAAATACACGGATATAGAAATCCACATAACGATGAAACAAAATATTCCACCCCCAAGTGGACTTTCAATCTTAGCTTAATAGTCGGAGTTCACGTTTAATTTACATCGAATTGATAGACAGTGATAAATGTTCCTTCGTAGCATTGGAAAGATACTGAGAGATAACATTAATTTGTCAAGTTGCGGTGAAAATTATGTGAACGCGTAACATCAAATTAAACGAGACCAGAGAAATCCCAATGAAAATAAATAGATAAATACCACGTTTGATTAATTGGTCTTCGACTTTCAGTCTAGAAATCCGACGATTTTCGTTGCGTAAAAGCTTCTTGTAACGTAATATTCCGGTGTTTGGAGAGTGAGGGTAGGGGGTGGGTGATCGACGATTTCCTCGCGTGGAATCCGAATCGCAGGAGGCGTCGGGCCAAGCAGCCCGACACAAAGCCCTTGCAAGATACTCGCGCGATCGGGAATCGTGTTACGAGGAACACGCGTACCGGGACTGTCGTATCGAGGCATCGCGGGGATCCCATGCATTCCGCGATCTTGCATTACAATTGCTAATAAACGCCCTGTTCCTTGTTCTACCGGTTCGCTCCTTCGACTTTGCCGGCTTCTGCCAGATCTCAGGGGGCTACATGCCTCTGTTTGTTGCTCGTGTCTTGCCTCCTCCACCCATTGGGTTCCTCTCCCTTGCTCCGATTCTCTCTCTCTCTCTCTCTCTCTCTCTTTGTAAAATGGTATCCGTTGCGCAAAGTGCGACAGAGCTTCGGTGGAACTCGATGTTTTATTCGAATGAAATTTTTAGATGGTGGCCGATTAGGCGCGTGGTCACCTATTATCAAAAGTTTCTTGTCTTCGAACGATTCAATTAAGACGAATATTGTTGAAAATGCAAAGTCACGGAAATAACCGAACAGTAAACGAAAGTTACATTTTATAAAAAATTAACTTCAAAATATTCGTAGGAAAACTGTTGTATTTACTTATCTAAGTGGAAAATGTGAAAAGATTATTCACTCTTGATAAAACGCCAACAACTGATACGAATCCTTTCGCATTTGGTTATACATATTTCGAAAAATAGTCTGTGAGTCTCGATTTACAGCGTGGAACGTCGTCGTTTGCTTGTACACGTCGGATGCTTACGGTGTATCGAGCACGCGGATTCGAGCTGTTCCGCACACGCGTTCGGTAAATCAGTTCCCACGTACCATAAAAGCCGAATGCCGCTATTTAAACGATTCGATGCGCAGAGATAGACCGCAATAAGACGACCGCTATAACTCGTTCTTTATATCTCGAACAGATGATGGCGCAATATGTTCAAACGGATTCACCGATCACTCGATCAAAAGATGCACGTTACTCGAATTGAAAGAGGAAAGTGTTTCTCTAGGATAACGAACGGTTTCATACTCGCGCCAACGGCGGTGATTTGACTTAGATCTGAGCCAACAGAAGTCAATATTTTCTATCGCTCAAACTTTCTTTCGACTTATTTTAGTATTTAATAATTAGAGGTAAAATATATTTATTAACAGTATTATTATATTTGTAATTAATTATTGTTATCGCTGTACTTTACCACTATTTTATCGAGTATTTAGATCATTAAATTTTCTCCTACTCGTTTTGTCAGTTTCGAAAAATTCATATATGAGGTGTAGTTATTTATAAAAATCATCCACAGCTGGGAAATTAATTAATAAAAGAACTCGCAAAGTCAAGGACCACGATCGTTGCAACTTCCTATTCTATTCACGAAATATTAATACCAACGTCCGAACGCAACCACTAGATCCACTAACATCCCCCCAACAAATAGTTATAGACATCCGGTTTCGCAATAAAAGGGTTGCCTCTGCCGCCGTCTCGTACCATAAAACCCACCCTTCGCGCGAAATTCGTCCGCGTGCGTCACGAAATTCTTCTCGTTCGTTCAAAACTTCGTCCGTTCCTGCTTCAAAAACCGGAAGGACACCGGAGAAAAATGCGCGAGTGAAAGACACGCGCACCCACATACGCAGGATGACACACTGGGCTCGGCTCGGCGCGAGGAAAGCGAGAAAAAGTAATCGTCTATGTTAATCAGCCGTGACGTCACCGGCACCCCCGACAGCGCAATATCAACCCCTAAACTTGGCCCACGAGTAGGAA
Source organism: Heterotrigona itama (assembly GCA_903986555.1). Lineage (NCBI taxonomy): Eukaryota > Metazoa > Arthropoda > Insecta > Hymenoptera > Apidae > Heterotrigona > Heterotrigona itama. The sequence goes on from CAJDYZ010011458.1 coordinate 68,465, forward strand.
AACGTGCACACGGGGCGTATCATGGTCCTCCGGTAATCACCCTCCCCCCTCGTTACCGCTCGTGCACACCCTTTGTCGACGTTAACCCAAAGTGAATGGACCTATAGCTACGCTGGTGTAGGGACGGGTTTTAACTTCGGGGTGACTTACCCCGAGCGTTATCTATTTTGACAGCGCGGTACGGCCGCGGTCTGTCCGGGGGGCAGGGGGGTGGGGTTGATGCACGGGGGTGTGCCGGTAATTGTGTTTTAACTGTGCGCCGTATCGTCGCGATATACGTCCGCTGCTCTCCAGAGGAGAGGAGACCGGAGGCGGGGCAAATATCGCGAAATATATTTGTCGACACTTTGTACGTCTTTGTTTCGTCGTCGGGTCGTAATCACTTTCGTTTTTTGATCAGTAGTATTGGACAATCTTGGAAGTCAAAGAGAATTCAAAAGGTTTTTAGTTTATTTTATTTTTTTATTTAGCGGATTTTTGTCCATTTATTCTCTCGATCGAAGGAGATTTTGATCAATATTCCGCGGATCTTATATTTTTGCGAATAAGTCTGGAGAAATGTCTAACCCCAATTTTATTCATTCACACGGGATGCATGGATAGTGGTAGCGTAAAAGTTACAAAAATCAGTTGCGTGCGTCATAGTTTTCAAAAAATTATTGCAATCTAATAATTGCGATAATTCTTTACGTTCGTTGATCTCCGAACGATTGATACATATACCGATAGGTGTGCCGCGTCGTCCGCTCGTCTGTTTTATTTACGACGGTATATTAAATCCGTTAATTTTCTATAAATTGGAAGCATAATAGCGGAGCAGTCGTTTATGGCGAATACCCGAAGCTAACGGCAGTAGCCACGGCTCTATATACAAGGCACAGCCGGAACGTATGCAATATGGCATTCAATTTGCGACGGATTCGCTGTCTGACAACGCAAACAACCGCTATTGGGTTCCATTTAATGAACCGAACCAGAGCCTTCCGAAGCATTTTTGCGCTGTGGGCTCGGCTTAAATTGGACCTACCCTTCGCCCTGCCAGCCACCGCCTCCGCTTTACTCGTTTTCTATTTGCTTCCTGGCGACTTACGCCTCGATGATCCTCCTCGATGAGCGCCGGTCTTCGTCTGCAATACGTAGTCAACTCGCGTTTTCGCCGTACCGATTCGTCGCGAACGGAACCGCGAAAATGTTGAAGCATTTGAGACACGTGTTGCAGTAAGTACACTTCATAGGTTCGCATTGCAAGAATATTCCCGTACTGTTAAAATTAGCAGTCTAAAAAGCAAGTTAAGAATAGATTCATCTTAAGCCAATTATTTCGTTCTCGATCGTATCTATGCGATATTCTAGAAATTGACACTCGAAGAGTCGGTCGGAAACATATTTGTGGAGTATATCTGTATCGTTCTTTCTGCGGATTTGTAACGAGACTTGCTTGACACTTCGTGAAATTTGTACAAACTTTCCGAATGTGGCTAAAAATAGGTCGCTCTGAAATGATAATACTTAAAAAGCCGACAAAACAAATTCTCATCCCATCTACCACAGTTATTTCTTCTCTATTATCGCATTAATCAACACTGTCATTGTTCCCGACAATAACTTAGTTAAGAATTATATTGCCGAAAATGAGCTCGGAGAGCAAAGTCGTGAGAGATCGTTTCATCTGAAGTATATTTGGACACGTTCCAAATACTCGTGGACGTTCGCGATATACTCACTACGTACGTGCACGACGGATTATATACCGATCCAGGTAAATTTTCGGGGCCGTGACGTGCTCTCGTCGAGACGATGGGGCGTCGATCGGAAGAATCGACTCGTTAAAAATATTAAGGCTTAGGAGAGCAATCCTCTTAAAAGGTTCTTCGAGCCGTGGAAGGATAACGTGGTGCGAGAATAGGGAACGGGGAGGGGAAAACGGGGCACCGGTATCGGCGCCGTATCGTTCCACCGCGCAAGTGTCCGGTAAGCTAAGCGGATCCACCGTAATCCGGATTACGTATTTGCCCGGTTCTCTGGCCGCTGCCATCTCGATCTCGTGCCAGTCGTGGCCAAAGACGTATTTGCCTTCTGGCGACCGCGCCGTCTGTTGCTCCGTAATCTGTTTAACGCTTCGCGACCAACGCCAGGCGTGTTTCTTTTCGTCGAAAACAAATCGCCAGAGGTCCACGTGACGATTACGAGACGTAATGATTCTCCATTCTGATGGCTGTTTCCATTTTTGGAAAATTTCCGAGTTCTCTATATATATATGAACTAGGATCGTTTACAATTTTCAATGTTTCGTGTTTTTTTTTGGTAAAATTCAAGGAACTTAATTGCGACAAGTTCTATTAACGATCGAATGTATTAATCGATATACGCGAACATCTTATTAGTACGAATAGTTACCGAATTAGTCGAGTATCGAACTGATTCACTGCTCCATTTGGATTTCGAAGAGTATGTTGTTGACAAAGTTGGAAAGATTGGAGAAAAATTGAAGAGGAAGAGCAGTGTAATTATACAGAGTGTGTGCAAACCGGAAACATATGTAGATATAGAAGAGTGTGTACAATTCATTACCAGGCATTTCGGTTTTACTAACACTAAGAACAGGATAGCAAGATATTGAAGCTAGAGATTGGTGCTAACTTAACAAGGATGCGTAGAAAAATATACAAAATGTTCAGAATACGAGTAACAATGATGAAACAAATTTCTAGAAATCCCGCGATCTAATAGTTACCGACACAAAATGTATTACATCTTATCAGATCGAATTATTTGTGATTATATATATTT
>CAJDYZ010011458.1:84851-107194 GCA_903986555.1 Heterotrigona itama
ATTTGGACAGGCTGTCGAGCGCGCAGACGGTCGTGGAACACCGGGCCAACAAACAGTACAATACAATATTACAATCCAGGCAACGGGCAACGTCCCACCGGCGCAGGTACAACGCAGTGACAGCGCAACATATCAACCGCGGCTCTCTCGTTTCTCTCCCTCCCCCCTCTCTTTCTCTCTCTCTCTCTCTTTCTCTGCTCCCCGCTTTCTCTCGCTTTCTGCTTCCTCCTTTTCCATCGCTGGCCAACCACGATATTCGTACTCGGTTCGCCTCGCTGCCGAGTTTCGTTCCCTCTGTTCCATTCACCGTCTCGTTCTTCGTCGCGGCAACTCGCTGGCCAACTATATCTGATTGGCCTGATCATTAATCACCGGCGACCGTGCGGCAGCCCTGTCCCGTCCCGCAACTAAACTCGTAGAATCGAACTCACCGGGGTGTACGTGCTGCCGTTTCCCTCCCCCCTCCCCCCTCTCCTGGCTCGACTTCCTCTTTTCTTTTCTTTATTTATATCGTCTTCCTTTTTGTAGGCCCTTTGCCTTCTTTCTTTCGTTCGGTACTTTTTCTCGGCGTACGATCCCTTCGTACTTTCGTACATTTTCGTATATAATTAGCGGGACCAGGGATGATCCTTGTCCCGAGGAGAAATTTCGAGAGGACTTGCTCCGAATTTTTTCCCCGTATGATTTCACAAAATCAGGGCTTGGTTAGTCTCAAGCCTCGACAGATGAAGAATATTCAGAATTTCACAAGTATGTGCGTCCTCGAGCGTAGCATTCCTTTCTAGTCTCATCTAGTAGCATTTGTTCCGTTACTTACATTTACGTTGCTGGGAAATTTTCGCATCTGTATGTTTCACGAAACTGAGATCCGAGCGTCCCATCTGTGGACCGCGAGGCGAAGAAACGCTCGACAATGTATGAAGTTGTGATCGCGCGCGTCCGGCTAACTCGATTGACCCCGTCGGATGATTAATTTATTCAAGATCCAGCGATTCGATAAACGGCCGGACGATGAGACGGCGATGATCGACTTGCGAAACTCGGCTGATGCCGCCCTTGCGCTGTTGGACGCAACAACCTCAAGCCAAGTTGTGAAACTTGTCACATCGTTTACAGATCTGGTCATAATTCGATTGTATGCACGTGGAGTCTAGTTGATCGATCAGGATGTAACATAATCAAGTAATTTTTGTATAAATATATATATTGCATGACTTGAACAGTTTTTCGTTCTAGAGAATTCTCTCAATTAATGATAATGATAATTTTTCGTAGGAATTTCGTAAATGTACAACAATACATTTTTAGAGATTTGATCGATTATTCAGTTTCTAGTCTTTGTTATATTTTTATTTCCTTCTGCCACTGCTTTTGTTTCTCTAACGCTAATTTTATAGCTAATTTTATTCGTCAATCAAGTCATCTGATTTTAACGTCAGATTCGTAAATATAAAAGTTCTAAATAACTCCCCGTAAAATACACAAACAAAATATCCTACTTTGTTCGTCGTTAGCGTCCGATACACGCATCAAACGTCCCTCGAAATTTTCTCAACGACCGTACACCGATATCAATTTCTCCCAGCGCGTAGTCCACGGAAGAGCAGCACAGGAAATCGTGCCGGAATTCCCGAAAAGAGAAGAAAAGAAAGATCGTAGGAATCAGTGGAGTCGAACATCCTAGACGAATCGCCCTCTTCTTCTTTTTTCCTCCTCCGAACGAGGACCAACGGTCAATCAATGCGATTCAGTTTGTCCAGTTAGGGAACTCGTGCTCGTGACGGGACACACAGCAAGGCCAGGTCCACGTCTTAGGATAAGCAGTCGGGAGAGAAAAGGAAGACGCGCGCCAGCCAGCTAGCCTGTTACGACAAATTGGGTGCTGCCATCGTGACAAACTCCAGTCGAACCCTGACGATCCTCCGTTGACCTTAGTTCGCGGGTTCATCGACGATCCGGAGCCCCGTTTCTATCGGCTCTCTCTTCCCCTTAGTTTGACCCGAGCAATCTCTCGGGGACGCGTCTAATAGCCGGATTATCTGTCCGGCTTGTGTTTCTTCCGTCACCCTGGCGTGTGTTTCATTCCCAACCCCCGGCTGCAATAAGGATAACGAGTCGACCACTGGCCCTCTGCTGGCTCTTTCCACGTCTTTATCGTTTGCTCGGGGACAGGTGGATCGGTCGTCTCCGTTACAGAACCGATTCATCGCGGCCAACTGCTCCACCTCGACCTGTCTTTGCCACCGTATCGCGTTGATCGATCGAGCTTTCCCTCCCTTTCGGTCCGCTCGATATAAAGTCGTCGGGACGGCAGTAGATCGTGGATCGTTGATTCCAGATCTCGACTTTCAGATAATTCGCGCTGCTTTTTCCATCGTCGCCGTTCGTCTCGAGGTAAGATTGGTAACTATTCCCTTTCAAAAGTGTTCTTAAGAGAAAGCGATTGATAATTTTTCCTTGGAAATTTTCTAAATTTTACATTAATTTACCCCTTTGGATTATCTTCTCAATCTTCTCAGATAAGAATCGCTTTGCTTTCAAAAATGTTCTTCAGAGAAAGCGATTGATAATTTTCCCCCCTAAGTTTTCTAGATTACATTGTATTTTCTAACATTGTATTTTCGGGAGTTTCGTTAAAGTATTGCACGTTAACCTCTTCGGATTGTCTTCCTAAACTTCTCAAACAAGCATTTGTGTTGTACTTGTTAAAAGTACGACTAACATTGTATTAGTCGAAATATTAAATTTCCAATTGAGAGTTCACAGTACTGGAAGTCTTGTCTTTTCATTCAAATCGAAATAGTGATTCGTACGATTCACTTGTGAACGTGGCAAGGGGTTGATAATAGCTTGTCTTCTTCATTTCATTATAAATCTTTTTCTGTCGACAGTTCCACTGTTAATTGTCCAGTAATCGTCCGAATTTTTACTTTTCATGTTATTCACTGACTTTGGTTTCAACGTGACGATGAAACAGGTAGGTTCGCGATATCGTTCGGGAAATATTTTCTCGCCGAGACGTTTAGGGTGAAAACGGCGGATCGGCCGTTAGAGGTTCCTCTGTCCATACAAATAACTTACATGACGCGAGTTATTCGAGACTCGAGTTTGAATGAGAGAGAAGTAAGAAAGAAGAGCGGAAAGAAGAAAAAGAAGAAGGAGGAGGAGGAAACGAGCGCTGGTACGTCGGTTTATCTTCTGGCATACGTCGACTATTAATCAACGGACCCTTCTAATCGTTTGACGAACCAATCGATAAATCAATAACTTTCATCACGCAAACTATACCAGCAGAATAATCTGGAGTCGCGTTTCTCACCGGGGGAAAAAAGAAAGAAATCCAAAATTTGAAATTCGACGTAACAAGTGGACAAATTCGAACAAACGTATGAAGATACTTTGAGATTGTAACGATTTATGATGCGTTTATGAGTGTATTAAAATTAAAGTTCCAAGTGAAGAGCATATATTCGATATATCGTAATATGTTATCCTCTTTGAACCTCTGATAAATAAATTAATTATTTCATCATCGATTGTAAGATAATCCAGCACTCACAATCAGGTGATTAGACAATTCGATCTGGAATTAACGCAGTTGCGGACTGTGGATTTTAAAGTGCAAGATAAGGACTTAATTAAAAATCTACAGTCTACTCACTATGAGTGACAGAGACGAATTAAAACGTCCACTCCGAATTTCGCGGAGCAAAGTCTCGAAGATCAAAATTCGACTCACAAAAGGAAAAAAAAAAGAGTGAAAATCAACGTCCACTCGAACGAACACAGAAGTCCGAACAATCGAATTTCACGGAGTAAATCGCTTCCGGAGTTGCTGGACGCGCCAAGGTGGTCTACACGCGGCAGCCGTGTGTAACCGTTCCGTAATATCATTCCAGTCCAAGTTTTAACGCGTTATTAAAGCGCGGAAGCGAAAGAGAGAGAGAGAGAGAGAGAGAGAGAGTTGCAAGAGGGACCCCGTTTCGAGTGGCTCATTCGCTGTCGTTCACTGCCTACGGCGAGGCCACCGGTACCTCGAAATCCATTAACCGTTTCACAGTGCACTCCGGCCCGGCCAATAAATTTTATTAATACATTCGTGGCAGGGCAATAACGATAGCCGGCCATTCTGAGACCGAGACAGTTGCGAGGAGAGACTCCTCCGCTCGAGCGTCGAGAGCCACACGTCGAGAGCCGTGTTGTTGCTCGCCCGTAAACTTCGCCAGGTAGCGATAATGGCAGCGTTTCGCCGCGACCAGAAAGCCACTCCGCCTTCCGGGATCCTGGTGGCCGAGGCAGGAACGTGGAACACGACTAATGCATTTGCAGTCTTAAAGCGACAGCGCCGTGATTGCCAAACATATATTGGTACTTCGCTCCGGACGAAAGGAAATCGCCTTCCTCCTCGAGTTCACGGCGCGAAACTCGCCTCGTTCGGCGCGAATTGAAACTGATTTTTGATATCGCACGACGGACTATTCTCGTAAGAGAGCCTCGAGTGTATACATTTTCCAAGATTTTTCCCACGCCGAGGAAGCAAATCTTCTTCGGCCATCGAGGCCGGAACTTGAATTTCGTATCTCGGATTTCGTTGCTTCGGCGTGTATTCAAATTATTTCTACTTCCAAGTAGAAGTGTTTGTCTCGAGGCGACCAGGAACGTTTCTTAATGTTCGCTTTACTTTCTGATAAAATTAAGATACTTCTTTTATTTTTCGTCAGGTTCGTACGAACCTAATAACTCGTGCGGACCTAATTGACCGCACACGTACTCGTTGCATCCGTCGATGACTTCGCGAGCTACCGGCACCCTCGTTAAAAGAAGCATCATAATTTACAGCAATCTGCAAAATCTATAACCGAGAAATCTATTTCCCCTTGTGTGCCGAAAATCGAAAATTAAAAGCGACAAATGCCAGCGACTCAGCCGGGATTTGCACGGAATAACGAGGATCCACCTCGCTAATCTCGACCTAACGAGATACCATTTAAATATCAAATTTAACCGGCTGCTCTCTAGCCAACGATCCCGATGAGGACGGTGGTGATCGGTTTCCAATCTGGCGGACACCTTATTACAGGCTCGAGCTCAGCTCGACTCGTCTGTACGACGGCTTGGCTGCACGTGTCTGAAGAACCTTACCGTGACGTATACCAACCAACCCAGCAGCCGGTGGGTATCTGGTGGTCGTGCTTGCAAGAAGAAGAAGCGACGAGACGAGACGAGACGAGATCGGTGGAGAGACTGGATCAGCCAAGAGGGAAAAAGAGAGGGGGAGCAACAAGTCTACTCGAGGCTGAGCCTCGTGCGTATGATATTAAACACTATAATTATTATTTAAATTCCAGTAGGATAGCTCCCGGTGTTGCGGCTCTCCTCTTCTCGCGTCTCCTTCTCTTTTTCTTCTTGCTCTCCCGCTTCGTTCGACTAACCGGCCGACTGCGCGGCCACCAACCACCGTCACCACCGGCACCGACTTCTTTTCACTCTTGCTCTCGATGCATTCTGCCCGATGTATGGCCGCGCAGACCACGCGCTTTTTGCTCTACTCACGACGTATACCGGTCGCCCGTGCGTCGCCTCGCGATCCTTTTGCTCGCTTCGACTCGCTTTGCTCTTGCTCCGCCCGCGCGTAGGCGCGACCCTCAGCCTTAGCATCCACAAGCTGCGAGAGAGAGAAAGAGAACGAGAGGAGGAACGGTCGCAAGCGTAGCCCCATAGGACTTATAGCCATGGCCACCATCGGATGGTTTATTGCTGGGACCTGACCCCGTGTAATCACTCTAAACTATAGCTTTTTTCTTGCACAATTCTTTTCCCTCTTTGCCTCCCCTTCTTCAGGGGAAACCATGTGCCAGTCCACTGTCAATGCCTTTCCTTCCCTCTTCCTGTTTTTCGAATCCTCGATTTCGATCCTCCGATTTTCCGATTTTCGAGGAATGTTGATCAATTGAAGAGTTTCGATGTCATGGGAGGGTGGTTTGGTAATCAAGCGCCGAGTTCTTGCTTTTTGATACGAGTTCCTCTGCTTGTCAATGTATCTGAAATAAAATAAAGTGCCATAAATTTGAAAGATAACGATAGCAATCGAACGCAACAACGATAATTTTAATACAATTCTAATATAAACGATAATCAGTCGTCCAGTTTAGCTCTATTAATTCTTTCGCTGTTCGATTCCTCGCATCGTACGGATAATTGATTTTTTGGAGCGTTTTCCGTAATTTTATTGGACAGCGACAGGAAAGATCGGCTCGCGAGTCGCGCAAAATTACCGAAATGAGCCTCGTGCGCGTGCATCATCGCCGCGAGCGAGAGACGGTGCACAGCTTCTCGACGAGCTGTTCTTTTAATTCGCGCCGCTCGACCGACCGCGTTTCGGGAAGCGTACCTCCTACACGCTCGCTGCTCTCGGCCTGTACAGAACGAACACGCGAACACCAACCGACTCGGTGAATATCAACCAGCGGTGGCCGGGGCTACCTTCAACTCGGTGGCTCCGGACTCCAGATGCAAATAATCCTCTTCCTCTCATGACCGGAGAAAAACAATGCGCCGGATTCAATACCGGTAGCGAGACCGGGCCGAGATCGTGCGTTGTGGGTGGGCACCTCTCAACCGAGAGAAGAACGATAGCCGCGGCAACCGCCGCAGCAAAAGTAGCAGGAGCAGCATCGGTTGCTTTCACGGTCCTGCGGCTGCTGCCGCCGCGCGCCGGCTTCCTCCGTTCGACTTTATGGGAATGCAATACGCCGGATAAAGACACGCGCACACCGAGAGCCGTTCCCATCGCTCGCCAGCTCGATCCAATTTCCTATTGGCGATGTTTGTAGCGTACGTGAGCAAGCGTAGGAGAAAATTATCGTTTTGTCGTGTTTCGGGAGAAACTTACTTCTTGACTTAATTAGTTTCAACTAGGTGGGAAGAATTTGTCTTCATTTCGAGAAAGAAAGAGAACCGATGATAAAGTCCAGGTTGAGTGATATATAGTTTGGTCGATTCTTAATTGTCTGATAATTTTGGAGCGACATGTACTCCATTATTATCTTTTACAAAGATACATTGTATTGTTGTCGTATTACGCCAATTTTATTTATTTAAAATAATTTCTACTGAATATATTGTTTTGTAATTTTGACAGTGACGTTAAATGTGATAATTTATTAAAACACCGAAAATCACCCTACCAGATCCAACCTCCTCTATATTGTTTTATAAATACGTTTCACAAATTTGGTTGTTCAAATGTTAATTTAATGTCTATTAAAATCAGGATTTATATAGTAATACTTTTAATAGTTTCTTATATACTATAGTTTCAGGGATTGCAAAATGACAAACAACGCGTTGTAATATAAAATATCCCATAAATATCAATTGTTGAGAAAGAAGAATTCAAACAATTGATTCAGCCAAGTACCACAGATATTGAAATTTACACAACTATCACTTCATGGAAAGTTTCATAGACCGCTAATACTCGAGTCGCTGCAAAATCATGATTGACTAATCAACGACAGCGATTGACAAAAATGATAACTTGGTGTGGACGGAGCTTAACGCGGCGCCGAGTAGCGAAGTAGACGCTAGATGCTCGAAAATACTTCTCCTCCGGAGGAGACCTCCGCAGCGGGCTTGTTATTATTTGTACTATTGTTAACTCGTGACTTGCAACTCGGCTCTGCTTAACCACGAGCCACCCCGTTCGAGCCCTCGACCCGCCCACAACAAAATAAACACCCGTGCCCATCGGCAACCACCTCTTTCTCTCCAGCGATGACGTTGATCGTGGCGACGACGGTGGGCAGGATATCACGATGCCCGCATCTCCTCGGAAGTCTGCTGGATCGAATCGACCAACGCGATAAAGATCCACTGGTTCATTGAAATAGAAGCACAAGGGTAGTTTACCAGTTGATGCGGCGACACATTCGATTGGAAGACGTAAGATTAGATCGTATTAGATCGATTTCCATCCGTGTCTAAAGTAGTTTCTTTAAAATATTATTAATTCAATTCCACGATCGATTCTAACGATTTTGTACTTTTACAAATTAGTATACTTTATTATATTTGGTTCCGGTAACCTTAGAATCAGATTTAGAAAAGATTGGAGCCTAAGTAAGAAGTTTCGATCTTTACTACTGAAATGGTAGTTTCGTAGGATGAGATTATTTGTCCATCCATTGCAAGCGTTCGCAAAGTCTTCGAATCGCGCGAGGAATCCACCGAACTCGAACGTCCGTCGTCCGACAATCGGCGAGTGGAGCGCATCGATTATTCTCCTCTGGCTCGCTCGATCGACGAACACTTAGGTGTTGCTCGGTCGCCTAATGGTGGGATCGGTAAGGAGCGATTAAATCGCAAGATTCCTTATCTCGCCTTAGAGTTTTCTGCCTCGCTCCCTGGGCGGGAAGGGCCCCGGGGCTAGCAGCGAGAGACCGCTGCTCGCAGCCTCTTCCCATCGCGCCATTCCCAGTTCCGTCGTCGTGTATATCTGCCACGGTGCACAGCCGCGTCATTATACTCACGTCACTCAAAAGCTCCTCTTCTTCTGGACCCGGCCGGGGTCCCAAGTTATGAGAAACACGAGCCGCAAGGTAACCGCCACCTCGTCCACCGTCCCCCTATCTCTCCCCTCTCAGCCTCGCTTCAGCCTCTCTCTCTCTCTCTCTTCACGAGGGGCGCGACCAGCAACGCTTCGAACAATCATTTATAACCGGGCATGATAATTCGTGCAACGTGTCCGTGAACAATAAACCGCGATCGATAGAGGTGGCAGATAGCGTGACCGTGCTCTCGATGTCCCGCGACGTTCGCCACGAAACGCACAATAACCTACGTGGACGTGTTCCGTGGGATGATGCATCGGAAACCACCAGGCGGGATTTATCTCGCCTGCTTTTTCACATCGATCTCGATTCTTCGTTTCGAAGATCGTCGATCCTCTGGTTGTCACTCGGGACGCGCCGGAGAAATAATTTATTTTGCTATTATGTCCAACCTATCGTTGTTACTGATAACTTTTAGACCCGCTGAAGCTAACCCAAACTTAGCCTAACCGAATCTGGAGTTTAACCTTCTATTTAACTTCTGTTTCTTGTTGCAGATGTCTCGCATTTAATCCGTTAACCTTTTAATTGCGTGTGACGAATTAACTCGTCGTCGCAGAAATGCTTTTCAACGCGTGAGATAAGGATAGTCCCGTCATGGAACATTGAAAGTGAGGCACAGAGATTCAATCCTCCGATACGATGTTTTTTTCACTCTCATTTGAGTCCACTTTTGGCCGATGCAAGTCAACACGCGTTATCGAACGTTCGATTTATATAATTCTATTCGAACGAACGTTGGAACTTCGAAGTGAAAATCATTGAAAAGATCAGTTGGCATGCCAAAAGAGAAAGAATACGACCAGATGGACTCAACTGTTGATATAAAAGTATCCTCAGTCGAGGTGGCGGAACGTGTTTGCCCGTGTTGTTTCTCATCGAACAGTACGTCATTCGTTCCTAAATTTCACGAGTTCGGTGCTAGAGAGACGAGATCTCGAGACACCCACGTCGCGATGATCCCAGCATCCGGCGCGCGCGATATATAAAAAAGAATGGCCGCGCGGAGGAAGAAGAGGTGGAGACAAAACGACATCAGCGAGAGAGGAGAGAGCGACGGTGTTCGCTGGTCCTGCGGTCCCTGATAATTGCCGTGCTCTCCAACTGTTATTATTAAGCCGATATTTTACCGAGGGGACACATGTTCGCGCATATAATTTGCCAAAGCCTCTAATTATGGGTTAGTGAGTACACCGCGCGGCCAGACCGAGAGCAGGCAAGTTCGGCGAGCAGGAAGAACAGCGTTAGACCAGGCCGTGGAAAGGGCGAGGCGCACCGCGGACGACCCTCCACTCTCGATTCGCCTACGCGTCTCCTCACTTTCAAAGGCCCAGACTTTCCTTTTGCACCTTATTATTACCAACGTCGCGCATCTTCCCTGTCCGTTGCATATTTCCACGCTCTGTTCATTCATCGGCGGGGAAATCCGACGTCGTCGCGAGCTGGACTTTGAGACGTTATCAAACGAAAATCAAACTTTCCAAGCTTTAAGACTCGGGGGTTGATTCCATGACACCATAATCATCGCTGCGTACAATTTAGACAGCTCGAAGAGGTCTCCGGTCATGTCTGTAAAAATTCAGAACTGCATGGAGACTTTTTTTTCAGAAAATATCGAAAATACGTTCACCGCGAAACGATAATTCTGCGCGTGCTCTTTTAAAGGGACGTAACAATGAAGCGCGAGAGGTAGTAACGAAGTATCGCGAAATATAATTGCACGTACATAGATAGCGGTGGCCGTAAGCAAACGGAAGAAAATAATTATTAGATTTACGAGCGTTTCGCTTTACGGTCGCGTAACTAATGAAACACAGCCGATCGGAGACGTCGCTCCGCAGAACAGGCGCCGAAACGAGATTACCTTCTGGCGGCTGGGGGAGGGTTGAACCGGCTATTTTCAAAATAGACGCGACTCTCGCGTTCACGTCATTCGTTAATCGTTTTGCGACCGTCTGTCTTTCTGATATCGATGGCCAAGTAAGAAAGCCACTCTCAGCCATTGCGTCTCTCCGTTGTTTTGCCAGCTGTAATTACACCAAGCTGGTTTTTCGCTGCGGATACACTGTGCGTAGAACGATGGCGCGCCATCGAGTTCTTAAGGGCGGTGGTCATAACGCGCGACCGGTGGCTTTTTATTGGCTAATTGGTAATTAAGCCGGGTTAAATAGCGGACAGCCAACGCTTTCTTGCTCGCCCACAGTCGTTCGGCCGTCCGCTAATTTAATTTGCCGTTTCGTCGCGTTTGTCCGTCCGTGTGCTGTAACCTGAAAGCAGTCTTCGTCGCACGAAGTGTTCCGCCATGTTCTCGCGCGAGTTTCCACCCTCGTCCCGTATCACTAACCGAAGTACACAAATTAAAATTGAACAAGCTGTTCCCTAGAAAAAACCTTCTGTCATTCAGTTCTATGAAATACAATTGCAAAATTTATCTTGTGATGTATTTTCTCGCTGGTGGGATCATTCTGCACTTATTTAAAACCAGCTGGAAAAATAAATTACATAGATTGGGAAGGATGTTCCGCCGGTAGGATTATTTCTATACTATAGTACACACTCTCGGATGAAAGTTTGTTCCACATGCTCATGTAAAACCAGTTAGAAAAATTTAAATGTGAATTAAATAAAAATCAAATGCGACACAATTAAACTTTAACTCTGTTAAGCGTTAATATCCTGACAACAGTGTCGCGTATGAAATATACGTGACATTTAAAGGAATTAAAAATGTCCCAAGAGCTTCGAGCGAGAAGAATGCAACACAAAGAACCTCACACGTTGAAATTCTAATAAAATTCGTTTCGGGGGAACGTTTGTTCGAACTTTGTCCCAGACTCGACAGCGTGATTCGGACGAACGAAAGTGGGTGTCGATCTTTCCTCTTCCGCTGACACGTAGCAGAGAGGCCGGCACGAGGCAGCTCGAGGGCATGAAAAAAGTGGGCCCGGTACCGATTCGTCGACGAGATTAGACAATTTGTAAACATGCAATCGTGGGTGTACCGGTACAATACCGTCGTTGACCCGGCTGTGAACTGCCGTGGCCTGCTCTCTCTCTTTCTCTCTCTCGGAGAGAAGTACGACACGAGCGACGGAGCGACTCGTCGCCTTCGTAATTCGAATGCATTCACCCCGAGAGGAGAACTCGTCCATTCACTCTCTTTCCATTCACGTTGGGCCTTCCCTTCGCGTTCTACAACGCATCGGTCACGACACGATGACACCGTGGAATCGAGATTCTGATTGTTGGCAGACGACGACGGCGGCCTCGGCTGGAACCTCGGTGCCAGCTGGGCTCGAGAAACGAGCGTAGGACGCTTTGTCGCTATCGAATCTGACGAATAAGGTCCACTGTCTACGAAGGGGAGTCTGTCAAACGCGACAATACGTCTATGTTCGTCTTCTCTCCATGCGTGACGTACAATAAGATTTTTGACAAGTATCATCCGGACACCATGGACATCATTTCTGACTTTTAATTATCCCATTTTGGAATTAATTTTCAATTTAATTCAGTTACTAAACATCTAGATACATTTCGAAGTTCTATATTTAATTATTTCTTCCTTCTCTACGTAGGATTTTCAGTCTTGAAATTCTATACTTGATAATTCCAATCGCAGAAAATGTCACATTAAAAAAAAGTATATAGAATTAAATTTCGGTAATACAATCGAGGATTAAAATGTCGTCTAAGGGGTTGATTCGATGGATGGTATCAGTATAAATATATCGTTCGATACAGCAAATTTCCCCGGCTGTTGGCGATGTTTCTATTCCGATCTCGGTTGGCCGCAACGCGTGGCAATCTGTCGACCGATTCCTGCGACGCGTGTTCGCCTCTACCTGCTTGTATCGATGCTCGTCGACGTTATTAGAGTTCCTCCTTCTCCTCTCCCTCCCTTGCTGGTTTCATTGTTTAACGACAAAGCCAAGGAACAAAGAGGGCCTCGCAGGATTTTTCTGCGCGTGGGCGCGCGAGGTTAGGCAAGCCCAAAGTCATCGCCCTGCGGAGTTCTCTTCGCGCCCCATCCTTCGAGCGTCGAGGCCTGCTTCAAGGAATTTCTAGCCTTCAGAAAGTAATTTCAACGACTCGTCGTACTTCTCCCGATCGATCGTGAGGAAATGTGGAACCGCATATCACTCGTGATCACCAATTTTCTGCCACGTTTCCGAAGAAAAGACATAGATTTATACGGAGCAGCTGTGGAAGAATGAATTCGGACGAGGAGTTCGCCAGCAAAGAGAGAAAGATTATAAATTCGTCGTCCACGATTGACCAAGGTCATTTCTATTCTGCAAATTTTCACGAAAGTGCCTTTGAGAATATAATTTGAAAAAAAAAAAAAAAAAAAAAAAAAAATGGAACTTTGATAGTTTATACTGGCCGGAGAAACAAATCGATACAATCACTTGTAACTATTGAACGATTTTGTTCGAATTCGAGGCTCGTGCATACTTCATTGACATGGTTGCGGAGTTTCGCTCATTCCGCTTCGAACAATTGGCAACAATGATAAAACACACTTCTGTTCGGTTTCGTTGTGGTCGATGGTGCAAATGGAGGTTCGTTCGAACGTGTATACTCACCGTGCATTCACCGTGTACGAAATTCATAGAAAGCCGAGGCGGAGTGGTTGCACGAACAAAGGTGCCCACGGCGAAGAGAACACGAGGAAGAAAGAAGGAGGGACAATTCGTTGTTGGCCGAAGCGGTGGAGATCGGACTCGTGACCCGGCCCTTTTCGTTCTTGGCACATTGATTCCGGTGGAGTGACGGATGGTCCGGGGTCGGAGGAGGTCGAAGTGGCGCCTCGTGCCTTTTCTCCCTTCCCGCGTGTGCCTCTGCCTGTTTAGTTTACGCTCGTCCCGTCTCTCGCATACTTTGCTCGGCGTCGACTTCCAGCCTCGAAGCCTCGAGCCCGAAGCTTCGTCAAAGTCTTTGCTTTGCGCCGAGTTTCGAAGGGAAACGCAAATAATCCTCAAGATCCTGTGTGTCTCGCTGCTCACCTTCGCTTCTCTCGAGAGTGCTATCCTAGTGCTACCCTATACAGCTATTAATACACCTAAAGAGATATCTAAGTAGGTACATATGGAAGCTTCGAGGCAGTATCGCTTTTGTCGAACAGCAAGGGATTGTCTCAACTGTTTGAGCAAACAAAAATTACCCGAGTACCCCGGATGAGATTTTATCAGGTATCTGAATGCATTAAGCTACGTCTGTTAACGTGTCATCGTGTCACTCAACGAGACCAGCAAGTCGCGTGTCTTTCAATTGTTTCACGTTTGCTGTGATTATTGTCTCCTATATCTTAGGATTTTTATGAATTTACGTTCTACAAACGTAATGAAAGAAACAGACCTGAATAGAAATGTGTGCCGAACGAAATATTAATCGAAATAATAATCGTTCCATTTTTCAAGAAAATTTTATGCGTTGCTAAATGCTTAAAATCTGACACCTGATCTTGCATTTCAACGTTATAAATGCAGTTCAACTTTTCTTCTTATGAAACTAACTAGAAATTATATTACAATAAATATTCTGGTTATTCCGCATATCATATATTTTAACACGTTACGCGTATCTCTGACATTTCCACAATTTTCCATAAAAATCGGCGTAAAAATTCGTGACATAGGTGCGTAGAGTTCAGTAATTTTGGTAGCACGTTCGGACATTCGGTGTGACAGCCTCTCGCACCATGGTGTAAACGATCGACTACGGTCGACTTTAGCCTGTTCCTTATTATTTTGATCCTGGAGACGACGCTCTCGATCCAAACGAGCCAACCGAGGATCGCTTACATTCCTCGAGCGTTTCCGCTCGTTAAACTTAATCAACTAATTCGTTGCCAGGGAATCGAGCCCTTCGGGCGATCGAGAAACACCCGGCGACGCGAGAGCTATTCTCTCCCTCCCTCTCTTTCTCTCTCTCTCTCTCTCTCTCTCTCTGTCTCTCTTTTGCCAAAATTCCGCAATGTCTTTATAATTCCCCGTAGCGATGTTTCAACGTTGGAAGCTGGGATGCGATGTCCGGGATACGGAAGGAGAATACGAGGAAAAAGAGAGGGAAAGAGAAACGCCTGGGAAAGTAGGGCGGCATGCACGAGTGCCGCTCCCGATGGAAAAATTAATAGAATCATTTTACCAAACTGCTCGTTCGTTCCTTCTCTCTCTTCTTTTTTTTTTTTTTTTCTTTTTGCCTTTACTTCGAACTCGCTTCTCCCTTTCATTTCACTATGGTATTATGACTCGAAAGTGGCGGGGTCACGAGGAAAATCGCGAGGGCAGGAAGGGGACAAGGGTTCAGCCCGGAACGAAATGGAAAATACAGCTCCCTAACCTCTTATCCACGACGAGCAACTACCCACTGCCTTTCGGGATAAGACAGAGTTTTACGCGCTTAAGCGTAACCCGGCTAAAATTTGTCACAAGGTGGTTGGTCTACCCAACCCGACACCGCTCGCTGAGTCTTCTTTCCAGCTCCGATAAGAACAAGTACAGTCGAAGCTACTCGCTACTTAGGGGTGACTTCCGGAGATCGTTAGTTCGCTCTGCGTCTCCTTCTGACCACCGTATATATTTTCAAGGAAAAAATTAACAGTGCTCGTTGTGATCGATTTCTTATTGTTTGCGCTATTGATCTTTGCAAAGTGTTGAAATTTCGAGGGAAGTGTGAAATTGATATTTCCATTTATGTGTGTGCAAGTGAGCGTATTGTTTGCACAAATTTTCTTGTCAATTATAATGTTTTATATGATGGAATATAATATAATGAATATGCATATGATCAATATATAATACAATACAATAACATACACGATGTTATCGAAGGTTAAACGTGAAAAATTTGTATAGAAACATATTGTATTGTATAAATTATCTTGTCTTATCAATCATAATTTACGTTTTACGTAACGAATATAATTACATTAATATTTATTATACTATTAAACGATATATTATTATATAACTATACGTTTCCAAGTACGTACGATGCGATATTATCGAAGGTTGAACGCGATATATGCGTTTGGTTAAGCACGGCTCGCCTGTAACTTGCATTCCAACTCGGTGTAATGTATTCAAAGCGTTGCAACGAATATATCACGCTGTTATGATAATGTTTCGAACGTACGATCGCTCAAACTTCGCGGCGACGTTTGTCGCGCACGTGTCAATCCAGGTAGCGCGCGCGTTTATCCATAATTTTACGGTCCGCGGAACTTTTCATTGTCCTTTATTATATATCCACCGTGTGTGTCTCGACGAAGTATCTCTCTCGTGTCTAGATTCTCGTTGAAGCGTCTCGATTCGTTTCCTGATTCACGCGCGTCGAAAACCCGTCGACAGATCGTCGCGCGCCGCGATTCTTGACAGCTCGGTGTGGTCAAAAAGCCACATTGATGGCGACGACGCCATCGGAGATTCATGGCCGTCAAACTGTACCGATAGCTCGTAAAACCCCGCGCTAAAAACGAGAAATGATGCGTCGTGGCTTGCAACTTTTATTCCGAGGCGCGACCCCGGAAACGAATCGCGTTCTCGCTTGTCCTCTGCCCCGCCACTTCCTCTCTCTCTCTCTCTCTCTCTCTTTCTCTCTCTTTCTACCGTTATTACGTCGCCATGCATTGTGCAGTTTGCACCGGCGTTAATGCACCGACACCAATCCGTTCTATCGTATGAGAAACATTTGCATCGCGATCGCGACGAACCGGATTGGTGCGATCGCTGTCAACCAACCAATTGCAGATCTACCAAGTGGCACTGTACTCGCGATCATTTTTTTTTTTTTTTTTTTTTTTATTGAAGAATTACGATCACCTTGAAAATCATTTCTTTGTCCAATCTTCAAACAAGGTTTGCAATCTTATACGATCATTTACGAAAAGTTGTTGAGGTGATCTTTGGAGGGAGGTAATTAAATCATAGATCTTCCTGGAAATTTGAAAATATGGATTCGATTACACTACGTAATTTCATTTTATTCGATTTTACTCGTACTTGCTACACCTTCGGCCAATTGTTTATCTTTACGATGCGTTTCTTACCTCTAAGAAAGTAGTAATTCAAATTCACCAGTTTCCATCGTTCAGTTGTACTCCTTGCGCCAGTTTCTTCGACTCTCGACGTCGTCCAGCAGTTGACCACCGTAAAACAAACGTATTCGTTGTTTAAATCGATCCGCGGATGCCGATCGTAACGCAGCGTCTCGCTGCCGCTCGCCGCAGACATTTACTTGCCCTCTTTTCCGTCTTTCTTTCCCGTCTCGAGCGACGATGAAGCGTCAGAGCGACGACGGAACGAAAGAACGACAGTTCTACATATTGGCTGGTATCTCCGGCCATTTATCTCCGAATTCATTACAGCCTGGCTGATGCAGCCAGGCGGGCTCCCTGCACCTTCCACGCGCGTTTGGAAAAGGGCTCTCCTCTCTCGAAACGAATCCCTTCGTTCGTTCGATCTTCATTCTCCTGCCCCCCTCCCCCTCTCTGCATCGCGCTTTCTTTTCTTCAGGAATTCACTTTCAGCGCGCGGACTGACAGCCGGCTGAGACAAATGTCTTCGGAGACTCGTCTCTCTTTTCATCGGGGAGCCGGCCGGAAAATTAACCGACGCGAACAATACGTCCCCTTCCCCCTCACGGCTTCGGCTCAATCCCGTTTCGATCTTAATACGTCAGCGTGCATGCTCGAAAATGTAACGAACGTTACAAATACTATCGTCAGGTAGCATCCATTTAGCTATTATTATTATTATTATTATTATTATTATTCTGTTTCGATTATCACCAACTCTTAGCTTCAGCTTGATCCCATTTCGATTTTAATATATTATCATAGATACCACGTTCTAAATGTGTAACACACTGTCGTATCACTGCTTACAGGTAATATGTATTATTATTATTATTATTATTATTAATATTATTATTATGTTTCGATTATTACCAACGACTATTACTAATATATTATCGATGGATTATTATCAGTAATGTGCTGATGCTCATTATTAGCGTAGTGCATACTGACACTGTCGTAATGTATCATTCAGGTATATTAATAACCAATGTCAATAACGTCAGATGTTAATTAAATATCGTTCCTTATCAACGCAATTGCTACTGATATTAACGTTGTTCCCAACTACCGAAGCGGTCGAAAACGGTCACTCTGGAAATTTCGTGAAACAGCGTGTCTCCGATGGAAATCTAATTTTTTTTTAATTATCTAAAGTAGTTCTAGTGTTAATTAATAATACCTAATATGCTACGAAGTAACAATTTCCCCCTTTCTCTATCACGCGTCCCTCTTTAATTCGCTCGAGAACAACGGAACAATGGAGAAAGAAAGGCTTTCGATGGGTGATTTGCTGGGGGCTCGCGCGCTACCGACCATCGCGAAACTTACGCTTCTCTCGCTCTCGAGACGGATCGTGGAAAGAGGAACGAACCGTTTCGTTTAAATACTCGCACGTCGCCCCGGTGATTTATCATCGCGGAGCACTACGGAGCTAGTTTGCGCTAACGGGCCAAGTCCCCCCTCGCCCCCTCGCCATTTCGCGCGTTCACCCACCCCCTTTCCTCTACTCTCGGGAGAAACGTTTCTTCTGGCTGGAGTTGAAATTGCCCTGACCTTGAACTCCGCTCGCGAGCTCTTTTTTTTCCAGCTTCCGGAGATGGGGGTGGCGGAGGGATGGAATCGTTAGCACGCGTCCACGTCGCGTGTGCCATCCGCGAAACACATGACATCTGACCTACGTATCGATCTCGAGTATAGATCTATGCTATACGTACTGTTGCTCGTGAATGTATACACGCATACAGTCTTGTGTTATTTTTAACACTTTGACGCACAGCGAGAGTTTCATTAATAGCGCAGTGAGATTCGACTAGATTATATTGGTGAAATATATCTGAAGATATTGGACACGAAGGGTTAAAAGGTTGCCTCAAAAATGTCCGAATATCTGAATCTGTTTGTGGTTATTATTAATGGAAATCGATTCGGAGGTTGTTTCACCAAGGCCTTAATATTACCTTCCTCTGCTTGTTTGTTTTACAGGCACATTACTTAGCAACGTTTATAAATTACTGATATTAATTTACTAGTTTTAAATTACTAATGAATAATTACTATTATTGATATACCGATATACCGATAGTAGTATTAATATTACTCGTATATTACTTAACGTTACACCGCGGTATTAATAACATATTACCATAACAATGTATTATAATAGTATATTAATAACAACAATAACACGCTCCGCAAACATTAAAACGAACGTCACTTCCGCAAAACGTGAGCACACTTTCGGCACTACATTACGTACGTCACTCGAGCAACGTTCGAAAACGTCCAGAGTGTAGAAAGTGTCCCATGCAAATGAGCGCGAGTCGCGTTTAAACAAATAAACATTCCGCGCCCCGCGAATAAACAAAGCGACGAAACTGAAGCGAAATACCTGTTTACGTTTATCGAAGACGTAAACGCGATGATATTGTAATTGAACGTGCGTGGAAATCGTCGATGGAAAAATGCGTAGAGGGGAAAAAAGGGAAAAAAAACATGACAACGAAGTTTCTGCCCGACTCGCTGGTCGTCGGATTCCCGTTTCCCCCCCGCGAAACTTTTTCTCCTCTGGCTCGGCTTCTGGTCGTCGTCGTCGTCGTCGTCGTCATCGTTGCAGCCTGACCTCTTCCCCCTTTCGCTCCCCGTGCCTTGGCCGCCGTTCGTTGACCACGAAGCTCGCGGATATACGGCGCACACGGGGGTCGTTACGTTTTATGGCTAATTGTTTTATTATCTTTGACATATTTCCAGTTTACGGCTGCGGCCGGGCATTTTGCCTCGGGCCACTGTCTATTGTGTGTGATGAACGCCACTTTATGTGCCATCCTACTACGCGCTCCCGTTCGTTCTTCCGTTCCAACGCGAGAACTCCAGGCTCAACCTGCTTGTCGTCCAACAACGACACTCGAACGATCTCCTGCGCGATGCACATTGACACTGAGAGTAACTTTGCTTCTAACGGATTGACGAATTAGGCAATCGGGCAATTTGGTTTTTCGGCGACTCGTTCTACAAACTGAAAATTATTTGCATCTCTAGCTTCTTTAATTTCATCGAATTTGTTAATACTTTGAATGACGAGGAGAAACTAGAAAGAGAAGCAGAGGAATTATAGCCACTATGTTGAAAAACAGAATTCGACAAAGAGTTAACGAAAGTGTTCACTTTTTACTCGGTCGTCCAACAGCATTGCAATATCATGAGTAAAATCTAAAACTATGGATTTTCCATTCGTTCACGGAAATAACGATAAATAAATTGAGCTAGCCTCTAGCTAAATAAAATAATAAAACATAAATACATAGAACGAAACTTCTATTATAAATAAATACATTTAATAATCTTGAACTAACGTCCAATCGTCGGAATGCGACTAAAATTCGACTTGACGAGAGTCGCCAGTCACTCACGACGGCCATCCAATTCGCTCCTATACTACTTACCCACTTACTATGACGCCGGAAACTATTAGACGGCCAAACGTGATTCGGCCGATCGTCCAAATTCCTCGAGCCAACGATTTTGAATGCTCCGAGGTCCGAACTACGGACTCTCCGCGTGTCATTTGCCAATTCCTTCGAGGGGCCGGTGTCACATTCCAACGCTGGAAGGACATCGATCACACCCTCGACACTCGCAATTGAGCGAGTTGCACTCGAGAGAGTGGTGGTGGGTTAGGTTGCTTCCTGACCAGCGAGCCAACGCTGGGAAAAGGACGAAACGCGTGCGTTTCTCGAACGAAAGTGAGGAACGAAAGGGGGCTGCGACCGCGGGACAGCAGAATACGGACGCGTTGGAAATTCTTTTTGTCGTAGGTATGCCAATATATCGGGTTCCATCGACACCCTCCGGCTACCGTCCAACTACGTGACTGCTCGTAAGAATGTACCTCCGCGCCACCCCCTCCGCTATCCGCTTGCTTAAAATAAATAATGTCCGTCAAAATCGACTCCGATGCTCGAATTCTTTCGCGGATCAAGCCACCCTTCCTCCCCCGACCGTTCTTATTCGATCCGACCGATCGTTTAAGCTCTTTCTCCCGGAACGAAGCGCTGTACATCGAGATTGCTCGAGTCGTTTAACGTTTGGCGAGTGTCGTAAATTTTATAAGTAACTCTGAATGAGCCTGCCGTCAAGGATTATTAATATTTGGACGTGTAAATTCTTTCCCCTTTCACTTGATATTTCGGATTTTTATAGATACTTTAAATATGGTTAATATTACATTATATTACGCGTTTTGTGACATATGTTTTCCAAATTCTTCTGGACATTCCACCTTCTCTTATTCTGTTTTCACGAATCTTCCATTCTAATTTTTTTTTCAATCCTCTTTATCTTAATTAGAATAAAAGTATGCTTTCGTGTTAAATATCTCAAGTTGGCAGATCTTAATTTAACTTGCAACACACGTTTTTATATTACGTTGAATTATATAAATACACATCAATTGAAAGAGAAAATTTATTTGCTCTAATGTCATCCTTAGGCAACTCGTCTCATTTCGAAACAATCTCTTCGCTGTTATCCGATGGCTAACGAGTCTGGAGAAAGTTCTCGAGTCTAGAAACCGACACTTTTTAAATAGACGCGTGACGAAATCTACGAGAAGATGGCAGGTTGCGGACTGTAAGAGGTATTCTCCGCTACACGGGGCTATAATTTCGCTAAAAGAGATGATTTCCGAGGCGATCGCGAAGGGTGCTCGGAAGAGGCCATGGTGGTCCGCGAGTCGTTCGCTGTTCCCTTGTATAAATCAATGTCTCTGCCTGGCACATGGCGCATATAGCACCGTAATGTCGTCCAAAGGCCTCGATATATTCGCTGGAGGGTCGCGCGCCCACGGACTCGGAGGTCATTCCGACATACATCACGCCATTGTCAACTTGCAGTCTCCCTCTCACGCACCTAACCGTCTTACCATGCTTTTGTTCCTTTGATTTCTTACGATTGAGATCTATATTGGTATTGGGAGACTAGTCTTACAGATCACAAATTTGTGCAATTTGTTGGGACGAAATAAATTCAGTCAATTAGTTACAACGTGGTTTGTAATTTCATATCCGATGCAACGATTCGGTATAAATTCTCATTGCATCTTTTTCGCTTCTAGAAATATTGTTACACGGAGTCGTGAAAATATTCCAATCAATTTTACCTACGTAGGTACGTTTGGACAAAATATTTTAATAATTTCATATTACAATTA
Source organism: Heterotrigona itama (assembly GCA_903986555.1). Lineage (NCBI taxonomy): Eukaryota > Metazoa > Arthropoda > Insecta > Hymenoptera > Apidae > Heterotrigona > Heterotrigona itama. Next base: position 106,753 of record CAJDYZ010011458.1, read on the forward strand.
AACACGATTTGTACGATTACACTGAAGATACGATTGTATGAAGATAAATAATATCACAAGTGTCATGGTCCCATTGAGTACTAAGATTTCTACTTGTTGTGGTGGCAAATCGAAATAAATAAGATCGTATATACATTAAACCCTTGGAATTAAGTGTGAACGCAATGTAAATTTAATAACTTAACCACGATCTACAAATCACGCGCTGCAAATTCTTCCGTCGATCGATCCCCCCCTCCCTCCCTGTATATATCGAATTCTGCTAGACGCACGACTCGCGGAATGGAATACACACCATAGGAACGGAAAGGGAGGAATAAAACGAAAAATCTGGCCAGAAAGCCGAAGGGATTCGAGGCTTTCGGTACGGTACCGCGGCGTGTAGCGATGGATTTCGGGACGTTTCACAGAGGAACGAGAAAGAGAGAGAGAGAGAGAGAGA
>CAJDYZ010011458.1:148339-159505 GCA_903986555.1 Heterotrigona itama
TTTCTCTCTAGTTGCGAACGACAAGAACTTGGAAAACCAGGGGAAGAAAGACGAAGACCACGTGTCCTCCATCTCGTTCCGCCGTTATCTCTTTAAAGAGCAATTGTACTCGAAAAGAAGAAGAAGAAGAAAAAAAGAGGAAGAAAAGTGGTTCTCCGCTATCTCGAGGAATCGAGCGTGTTTCGTTTGACAAAGCGCGCGATCAGGCTTTTTGCATTTTGCGTATCGACGTCGGGTCGATCCTTCAACTCACCTGCGAATACGTTCTCTCGCTTGGAGAAGCGAATCTACAAATTCTATCTTATCAAATGCTTGCTTAAAATTCTTCCAGGGCGAGCACAATTAGGAAGACGGGACCTGACGGAAATTTCAAAGTGCGCGTAATTACGAGGAAGAAATAGCGTACGTACTTGAAGCAATACACTCTTTCTCTTTCTAATTATAACATCAGAATGTAATGATTCTGCCTTTCCAGTTATATTTCCAAAATATGGAATAAACATAAAAAGATTCTAGTCTTCTAGAAAAGGAAACAGCACGTGACGTGATATTTCATCCAAAGTTGTGACGCGTAAATCTGAGTAAATTACATATAAAGTCAACACCGGACGTAGCGAGATTGTTGCACGCGGAATCACCGTGTCCGAGGATTCGAAACGCGAAGAGAGAAGGAAGGGATGATAAAAAGAAGGGGAACGGAATCGACCGGTCGAGTACCGAGAGGTGTGTGTTCTTCCTTAAAAGCAATCGGCTGTACTACTATTTTGAACATTTCGTCGGGCTTGAACCCTGAGATATAACCAGCCGAGATGAAATTATAGTCGCCCCGTTTCAACCGAACCTCCAACTTATGCGACGTACACGCCGCTAAATTATGTAACGCCCCACACGTATAGATACTCGACCCGGTCCCCGCTGCTACAGGATGTTCCTGTGTACCGATGTTATGCCGCGATTCCACCTTCATCCCTCTCCTCCTCTCCTCTCTTCAGTTTCTTGTTCTGCATGTTCGGCCCCTACACGCCGAGCAATTTGTTCACCCGGCCGACTCGGTCCTCTGTTTTTTCGTACGCGAAAGTTCGCCATTTTCTTCTGCGTCAACCCAAGTAAACGTGCTGTTATTATATACGTATCGATGATTGTAATTTACCGAAGGGGTTCTTTCAATTACTGAAATTTAGCCTATCCTGCGCCATGCTCGTTTTGAACACTTTGATACACGAATGTCATGTTTCTAGAATGTCGGAATATTCGTTAATAACCGAAAGATTATTCTTCACTGGCAGAACGTCGACCTTGTACTGATGTAAGGTTTAACGCAGAGTGTTTTCACGAATACACACATACCTAATATATAATATAATTGTATATCTTAAAATACACATGTAGATACAAATTTTATTTGTACATATATAGTGAATATATCGAATACTTTTGTGAACTTCTATTATAATCTAATTGAGAACCTATATATATATATAATATAATATAATACAATTGATAACCTTAATTTTAACATATTTATGCTAGGTACAAATTTTATTTGTACATTTATAGATTTCATTGTATGAGTAAGTGTTCGAATAATTTCGTGAACCCAAATAAAATTTATATAAACGCAGTTACGCTATATTTAACATTATATAGTCTACACAGTTTATATAAAACCATTTCTGTTGCATTAAATATTCTACATTTAATTTCATTCTGTATTAAATATTCTATATTAGTTATGTTTGATACAGTAAAACATGAAAAGTGAGACAAAAGAATTCTACTGTACTGCAAATTCCATCAGCTTCAATCAACTGCAAATATATATTGCAATTTTTTTTCCAGATTACTTCAAGTATCTTTCATCTACATGTACGTTGTGCTATCTTATCGTATTAATTTGTAAATCAATGATCCGATTGGGTCGACGTAACTACAAAATTAAAATAAAATCAAAAGAAAATATCTATGATATGACAAAATCTCTGAGTACATATGTTACATATTTTCACATCAGCATATATATTATATTGTGACATATTGACGTGTGTCAGTTTTAAGAAGATCTCGAAATCAACTGAATCAGCGGATCCACCGCCATAAAACAGATTACACTTTACAATTAAACACAACAGAATAGTCTCTCCGCGTTTCCTTCTTCCAAGCCTCTCCGACTTTTCTTCGGAGCACATTTTTCAGGGAACAGTCGCGGATTAGCGTAGGCTAAGTCGACGCCGTACGTTATCATTAATGTTAATGATCCTATGAGCGGCGCTTACGCGCTGAAGGCGTTTCGTTTATAATTGGGAAGAGCTTAGAACACCACCATGGGGGCTTTCTACATTCGCGGTTTCTTCTCTCTCTCTCTCTCTCTCTTTCTCTCTCTCTGCGAGAACCACGGTCGTGTCCGCGCGAGAAGGTATACTACCCGAGATAAGAAAAAAATATTTTTCCCCGAGCATTTGAATATTTCATTTTTCTTACGGTGCCGGCCGCTCGTTAATCTCTCGACTTATCCACTTTTGTATTGTGCCGTCTCTGCTCCTCTCCTCTCCCCCCCTCCCTCTCCCGACCTCCGGTTAAATTACGATTTGCGCTAATTACCGCGTGAAATATTTGCACCGGGAGCGCGTAAAGTAAGCCGTCAGATCGGCACGCGTGTGTGCATACGTACACGTGTATGTGCAATGATATCACGCGGTCTAATCTGATCGGAACGCTAATTCATACGTATATATGAGTGCGCGTAATAGATTGATAAACAAGATCCGTGTCTATTAACGGGATCGTCCGTTCGCCTGGTGTTCGAACCGGGAGTACGGAAATTTCCAGTCTTAATCGGACCTGGAGGAACCAAAACGCCGCTTCGTTCCCTATACAAACTGGTCCGTCGTCCCTTTTTTTCGTAATTACGTCGTTTATTCACGGAGAAACTATGAAATTATTTTACGAAATACAACATATAAATGTATATGATATAATAATGCAATAATACATGTTACATAAATGATGTGATATACTTTAGTTTATGAGAGAAATAATATCCATCATCGTGTCAGCTTGAAATGGTACTTTTCGAATAAAGAAAAGAAATTCAACGATGGTTTCTTCGAGTGTTTTGAAGTGCACTTCGAAACAAATAAGTATCCGATTCATTTGTGTGTGTGTTTTTTTATCGAAACGCAGCGTCGATTAAACAATTGTTCACGATACCACTGTTAACCACTCGTTGATTTTTCTGCTTCTTCAAATCCAAACGCGGTGGGGGAATTTCTAATTCAGAAATAGGATTATTGCAAGTGATTGTGATCTTCCGAGCATCGTGAATTAATTTGTACGTCCAACAGAACGTAGATTATAATGAAAGACATATTAATATACTTAAAATAAAAAGTAAATTAATATTAATTTGGACAAACGTGCATAACACGTATAAACGTATTCGTTATAATATAGATTAATATAATATAAATGTAATAATATAATATTTATACAAATAAATGTATATATATATATATATGTATGTATAGTATAAATGTGTAGTATGAACAAAAGTAGGTACAAATAAACGTGCATTTACAATCTGTACAGATTAAAAACCTAATCGTCTAATCGTCTCGGGACGAAATTTTCCAAAGTCCCGCGCTGTGGAATTTGGTTTTCGAAGTCGAAAGCAACGTCTATAACGCGATCGTAGATTCCGGAGTGCGCGTAAGTCACAGGGGTGGAGGAGGAGGAGGAGGAAACGGGCCCGTTTTTCTCCGCGGCCGAGCCGATTCTCTCGGATCGCCGACCGCTGCGTTATAACGTAATAATTTAGCCGCGTGAATGCGGCCAACTCGTAAAGCCGTCCTTCGGGGGCGTTTAACTTGCTTTTAATGATTTCCAGGCATGGACAGCGCCGATCCGGATTTGGAATGGCGCGGCCAGACGAGGGAAATTAGCCGGGGCCACCTTTCAACCATTGGATCCGCTTCTCTCCAACGAAACGCAACTAATGATTTTCGTAAACGACGATCGAACGTAACGCTAAACGCGATGAGAAGCCATATTTATACGACGTCCTCGCCTTTCGACTTCGTCTTCGGGGCTGAAAAAGAGAATAAACGAGTTTTTTTGAATACGAACTTGGGATGTAAATTTAATTTTCAATCGATTACGACGTCAATTCCGTAACGTTTTGCTTCGTACATTTTGTAAATGTCGGCGAAATTGTAAATTGTAAATTGAATTAAATTAAATTAACCGGTGGATGGGCAGGGACGAAGTTTTCTTCCGGGAATGCTCGATTTGGAAACACGTTCAAATTGCAATTTTCTTTAAAACTAGGGTTGAAATCTGAAAATCTGAAAGATCTCGATTTCAATCTCGAAGATCGATTTTTGACAAGAAATAAACTTGTATTAATCATTGTATTTCTATTTATATGTTTCAGTCTTGATCGATATAATTATAATAGTTTGATCTCATTGCATTAACGAAGTTTTAAAATATTTTATATAATATACAGGACATATATCTGGTAAGTGTTCGAACATTTTCGTGCATCACTACTAAATATCACTTACTCGTCAAAGTAGTAATGTAGAAAAGCAGCATGATGAAATATAGAAAGCATGAAAGGATATGAAGTTCAGGTATTATACAATTATTTAAATTAAGGATCTCGCAAATGATAAATTGCGGATTTTTACTTTGCAAATTTATACTTTGAGAATATATATAATTAGACTATGCAAACACAATTTCATATAATAAAATTTCCAATAAATTCATAAAAATTCACGGTCTGTCAATCCAAAACAAAGAAAAGCTGTAGACTTCAGGCTACACTTATATACGGAATAATGTAACATTCGTCCACAAAATAGAAACAAATCAACACCAAGTCATTCGTAATTCGAACAAAATCTACACAACGAAAATCCACAGCTAAGTTTACTTCGGCAGAAGCATCACCTCCCCGTCACCCACGCGTCGCTCCATTCACTTCGTTCTTACTTTCCACAGTTTTCCAAACGACCGACGATGCCGGTGTTATTGAAAACACGGGTCGTAAAACTCGACCGTGGTGAGAAGGGAAGAAAGCAGAGCCGAGGTCAGCACCGGCAAACGTAACGCAAAGGAATTCACCGTGAACGCGAAAACGTGAGCGTCAGAGGGTTGGTCTGCGAGTACCTGTCGTCGTTATGGTCGGCACATCTGTTCGGCACGTGGGCCATCCCTCGGTTGTCCATTTTCACCGGGAACGTTTCCATCTGGACGAGCACACCTGACAACAACCCCCTGCAAACATCCACCCTCGTCTATCTCTGTCCGTTACGCAGTGCAACCGGTGTGAATCTCAGGTGCAAGGCCGCGGCAGGTCTTCAACATGTGTTTCGTATTAGCGACGCAAAGACCTCCCTCGTCCGACGGCCATTAAACGCGCCGTGGCCACTTGCTTCTAGCGTAAATCGTTTTATTGGCACCGGCTCCGTCTTTCGGAGGTGGAGCGGCCGTGCGTACGCAGGTTTCACCCGAATTTTCCAGAGTCGAGCGAGATGAACGATCGTGAGGTCTCAGGGTGAAAAGGAAAATGGACTTTCGCCATTGTTCGACCCACGGACCGGTGGTCACTTTGTTGATCAGGACCGTGCGATCGGTTGTTTTCTAGCTGGAGGATTTTTCTTAGACATTTTTAGCAGAATTATAAAGGATCCATGAACGCGTGAGCGAAGTAGCAAAGTTCTATGACGTCATGAAAGTAAAACTTAGTGTAAATTTCCGCAGTTTGATTAGTTCTAGTTGGAAACAGGCTGTGCTCAGGATTGATATCTCCAACGTGCGTCATAGTGTAATAAATTTCGTTCGCACTGTTGTTGATGATATTAATCAAAAGTTCAATGCTAAACGAAGAAAATATAATTAAGTATATTTTTAAACATATATTTTTCAAACCTCTAATAAGTATCAAAAATCAATCATTTTTATTATTGGTTATTAGATCACTTGCACAACGTTCTAGCAAGTTTTATACAGAATAAAGGATTTTTTTATTATTTTATTGATTATTTTTTATAATTCTTTATGAATTATCCTTGAAGATTTCATCTTTTTATTAAACAATTTTCTACGTTTCTTGAATTATGTATAACTAGCTCTAAAGAACATTTTCCGTGTATTGAAACGATTAATATTCCATTCTTGATAAACGTTTCAATAAATTCAAGTCGCTCAGCCCAATCCCAAGTCCAATATTTTCTGCAGTAACAAATAATTCTTTCAACAATTCTTTCTCAAATATTACAGATTTGTATTATATTTTCACTTTTCTGAATATTTATAGCAGTCGTTTTTTTTTTTTCTATTTTTATCGTTAAGTAATACAATTACAAGCAACACTTACGTGTTTATTTATCGTAGACAGATTATGTATTATTACGTGCTTTTACACGTTTAATATATTAAAAAATGTAGCATCAGGCGACAAACAAATTTATTGCAAGCTCTAATGCACGACTAATGCATATTTCGCAATGAGCTATTTCATCTCAGAACCACCAGAATTGTTAAAACGATCGATTCTTCATGGAAATATTATACATTTACAACGCTGCGCTAACAAATAAATGCAGTTTCATTTCTCTGAACCATAGAAATGTTATGCTTGAATCGTCTCGGAGGAAAATATATTTTCTTTCTTCGAAAGCACAAGGTGATATCACAGAACGCTACAAAAAAATCGATACGCGCGTTAATTTATGCGTTCGTTACTTTTATTTTTCTTTTTCTTTTTCTTTTTTCTTTTTAGGTTACGCCGCGAATCAAATACGTACACGCAACATTCGCGCTATGAAAATGCGTTGATATTTCCATAATGTGACGAAGGGTGAATTAAAATCGTGTGCCGGTGTGCACTTTTCGTAGTGTTAGCGCGCGATTAGCCTATTTTTTTATTCATAAAGGAAAATACGCATTGCCGATCGAGAGAAACCTGACTATTTTATATATATATAAACCCTTCGCTCGTATCGTTGACTGTGATATTTTGTACATTATTCACTTGAAACGCACCTGCCGAAAGCTTTAAAAATTTAAACTTTAAAACATTAATTTTTAAAATAAAAATTTAAAATTTAAAACATTAATTGTTAATATTCAGCGTTTTGTCGTAGATAATGTAAATTTTAAAATGGCTCGATTTAATTTGAGTGCTGAGCGTCCTAAAATTTGTCAGCGATCGGACAGTCGAAGAACGAAAGTTTTTAATTGGACATATACCATTTCGTGCACTAGCAACTAATTAATTAGAACAAACGAAATCTGATTTAAATTATTTGTCACGTCTCTTTGATACTGCTTTTGTCTAATACTGTCCTTTAATTTTCAAGTTAAAAAATTAACCTTATATATATATAGATTTTCAAAGCTGTGTGTAAATTTGATAAATGAATATAATTAAAACGAAACGTTGCTTTAATTTGTATTTCACATTTTCTCTGATTGCTAATGAAATACACATGATATTGTTTCTTTTACATTTACGTTTTCCTTGTAGTTTTTATTTGCTTTCTGTTATTTTACTTAATCGTTACCATTTTTTTTTTAACTTTCTTTCCTACTAGATTTTTGCCAGTAAGGAATAAATAAATGAAAATTCCTGGAAATAACAATAACAAGGATCTGTTTCTCTCAAGTCGAAGAATTCCAAAATTAACCAATACGGAACGGCACAAATTATTCTTTGAAAATTAAGAATTTGACAATTAATACAGATCGGTTTCTTACTTTCGACAATTTCCGCCACTGTGGATCAAAGATCTACGCGCACACTTGAGAGACGATATTCGTCTTGATATGTGGACCGATCGAATATTTCCTCGAAACTTTCGGGCCGGTTAATCGCGCAAACGATCCCTGTTCTCTCCTCGACGGGGTAAACCAGCGTCCGGAGGATGACGAGAAACTGCGCGGTAAGCTGCCGCAGGCTTAAGCGATAATTGTTTAGCTTGCACGGCTGAAGTTTCATTAGAACTGCCGTAGTAATCGTCATCCTCCAATCGTTTCCCCTTTTTCTATCTGATTCAAGGTCCACGCCGACGAAAGTACTCGAACATTTGTAGATACTTGTTCATAAGAATATAAAGCGCGTCACAGCGGACATTTTGAAATTTTATTAGCACTGCAGTGACTGATATTTTATTAGCAGCTGATCATCTCGTCAAGTTTAAACTAAATCGAAATATGTGCGCGGAAGTTACTAGATATTTAATGCAAGCAGTATATGTTTCGAATCTACTAAATAAATAAATAAATCTGATAATGATAATTGCAGTGTAGCTTAAAAATAAATTAAATTATATAGTATAAAATATATAGTATATTATGATATAATAATAAATCGAATGATAATCTAGTAATAAATTCCAATATACAGCGGGATCATTTATTATATGCTTATTATATGCTTGATTATTCACATGATTAAATGACCACTCGCTATTCGTATCATATCGTATATTAACTTTTCATTTAATTTTCAAATTTCTACGATAATAATTTAGAAGCAGTCGCTTCTCGTTACGTTACCATTAACAAAGTCTCTTAAATGTTTCACGTAATAACAAGCTTTCGAATACTTTTATGATACCATTGTACGTGTATATATCATCCTCGAGACAAATTGTCGTAACATTAAAATAATACAAAATATCTTAACCATTAGATTATTAGGACCAATACTTTTTTGCTTCGAACTTGATAATCTTTATGATAAAAAAGATATATGGTCCAATTAAAAAAAATATAGATGACCTCGGAAGTTTCGAAACCATTCAATACACACAAAAAAGTTGACACGCCATGTTTTCCCTCCTTAGAAACAATTTTTTAGATACATAAAAAAATTTAAATTAAAAGTTTATATACATAATTGTAGTTAATGTATTATATATACATACATAGGTGATTCACGTAACTTTAAATTATGAAAAATTGTACGGTTTTAAGGGAGACAAAATATTATTAATGTTTATTATAATATATATATAAAGAGAGAGAACTGATGCGCCTGTCGGATGTTGAATTCCGACTGTGATTTGCGGATCTGGCGACCGTGAGTCCTCGCGACTTCACCGGGCTCACTCGGTTTTATTAGTTTTAAACAGGCGTTAAATAAAACGGGACTAAGCCGATCCCTAAGATCAGATCCGGTGGTTAAGAGACATAAACGTTCTTTAGGAACGTGAACGCGGCAGCAAGGGCGAGACCCTCTCTCGCAGGCAAGGGCAAGGATCCCTTTTCCTTTTCGGGGAGGGGAGGGATTTCGTCAGAAAACGCGATATTTTCGGTGAGCTGTGGAAACGGCGGCAACTGCCTAGTAAATCGTAGGTAAATCAGGAGATACTGGCCACTCTTGGAAATTATCTCGTTCTATGCTTCTTCTCTCCCACCCCCTTTTCTACCATTGCGACGTTGAACAGGCACATCCACCTGTGTAAAAGATAAAGGAAGGTTTAACGCTAGCAGAGATTAGATATCAAAGTGTGAAAACTGTGTGGCGGAGGAATTCGAATAAGAAGGCAAATTGATGAGTTGATTTGCAGTCACGAAGTGATAGACACTCCGTTTCGTTTGATAGAAGATAGAAAAGGAAACGATTGAAGATCTTAAATTATATGTACCCTCTGTAATTAGAATTCGATTTATTTATAAGAGTAGAAGGTTATTAATTAATCGTACAATGGCTATTTACTCCAACTTAATCTTCGATAAAAGAGAAAATAAAATTTCTCAAATACACAATTCTCAAGTTTATCGCGATGGTGAAACACAGAAGAGTCAAGGACAAAACTATAGATAAAACGCGTAATTTCCAAAATACGCAACATTTGTCAAACAATAGATTTTATTTAAATAAGTGTCAAGCCGTAACCTATATGAAATTATTATATTACTATATTATTATAACCCGTAAGCCGAATGCCCGCGAGGAATAATAAAATATATTTCTCCCGATAATACAAATTCTCGAGGACACAAGAAGACGATAGAAGTTAATGGCGTCGTTCACGGGGGTAGATCGTGATTCAGAAAGAAAATGAGCCGTTTCTTCTTTTTCCTTTCCTTTTCCTCTTTTTTTTTTCTCTCTCTCTCTCGAAGAAAAAGAGTACTCTTTCCGGAAGAAGGTAGCTCATTCGTAGCGAATCGACCCCCGCGTTTAATTAGGCAGCTTCTTTTCCGAGGTGGTCCCCAGGAGAGCGAAAGGAATCACGAGGCGAGACCGAGCTGCTCTCCATCTCTCGGCAAAGTCTCCTCCTTTGGTTGGCACGTGGACCCTCTCAATCAGGGCGCGGATTACGCTTTTAATTCATTTTTCTTCTTATTCTTTTTTTTTTTTTTTTTTTTTAACTAACCTCGACCGTGTCGCGCGTCGACCGATCGGAGAGAGAGAAAGGCTTCTTTCGAATCGTTTCCCAACTCTCGCAAAATTCCGTGAACGATCGATTGTTGACGTGTATCGACGACCGAATTGGTGATTCATTTGTAGATTTATCATAGGTACAGAAGAAAGTACTGCATAATAAAGAACAAGTAATGTGTTAACGATCAACAATATTGTACGTTAAACAAAAATATACGTACGATACAATGTACAATGAAATATCATTAAAAATAAAATATCAAGTATTATCGTTGTCACTGAAAATATTAAACATTGAATATCATCAAATAAAAATCTACGATAAATATAATAAACAAGCTAGTGATAACAGAAAAATAATCGTCACGTTGAAAACGAAAGAGTTTTATACCTAGAGAAACTTTCCAACGTCAACAAAGAAACACGACGAGCAAACAACTGAAAGCTATAGTAGCTAATTTCCGGATCAATCGGCCGAAAATTACGAATGACGCTGAACAAACGACGTCGTATTAATTCGTTTCCCTCCCGAGGCATTATTGCTCGTCAGACCACACCCCAGACCCTCCGTGCCGAATTGCGTAGAATCTCGTGTGTTCATTCTCTTCTCTCCCTTCTCTGCCGATGAACGAATGCCTATAAACGTAAACCGTGTTCTTTTAAGTGAGGCGCGTTTAAAGAGATCGGCAAAGCATGTATGAGCGCGGCTCTTTTTTTCGGGGAAATGTTTTTCCCTTCCTTCTCTCTCTCTCTCTCTCTCTCTCTCT
>CAJDYZ010011458.1:196757-209249 GCA_903986555.1 Heterotrigona itama
ATTCCTCTCTATCAATATCTGTTAGCTCAAGTCTCCGACACAAAATCTGAATCGGTAGAGTGTACCTATTTATTTACAATCTGAACGTCCAAAAATATATCCGCGAGTCGCTGTACCGTACGAAGATACTCCGGAAAAGCGAATATTTTTTTTTTTTTTTTAAGTATTTATAAGAAAAAGAGAACGAGAAAGTGAGAAGAGCTGCGATATTTTTGAAACTCGCGCCCGTGGTTATACACGCAATGAATAACAAGGAATCGTTCTCGCGAGCCGGTAAAAACGGTGTTTCGGATAAATATGCAACCGAGAACCACTATGGGAACGGAGATAGAGTCGTGGCTACCTAACGCGGTGTTAATGATATTCCGTTACAGCAGCGATGTAACACAGCGAGCTGGCTGGCCGATGCTCGATGTTCGAGAAACGGTGCAATTACGGTAGCCTAACGTTACACATCTAGCGCCGCCAATTACACGTATCCAGAGGCGCGCACGCCCGCTTTGAAAGTCAAAGGTAGATATTAGCCGTATGATAATGCGTGGCCCGCGCGATGTTTGCGATTCGAAATTACGGCAGGTACAGGCCGATGCTAATCGATCCTGGTCACGTATGTCAAGGTTAAAATCGACACGCCGCGGATGACGGTCGTCCGAATATCGTGCCTATCTTTCTCAAATATTAATTTCGATTTCAGTTCTATTTAAATTCAAGCGCCACGAAACAATTAGTTTATTTATACTGGAACAGAATCGATGCATGCGAAGATTGTGCAGTGTCAGAACGGAATGAATACTCGTTTCATTAGTAGTTATATTCATTAGTAGTTGTCGTCAAATTTCATCTTACATTTATATTAAATGTTTAAAACATTTACAAGTTATGAAATTATATCTAGACATGATATCTATTATAGATTTGAATTGTTAATAGAATTGTTAATAATTGATAAATTTCATCTTACTACGTTTATATCGTAATATGAAAGTTACAACTGTAATATTAAATTTTATCTCCTTATAATCAATAATTTTTAAAGCTAAGCAACACTAACATTCTACTCTTTTCACACCTGTTCTCATCTTCACATTGAATTCTTTATATTTTATATTCTGAGACGACACTGTATATCGAATCTTTAGAGCAACGTGAAACATGTCCTACATTATAAAATTATAAATTTCATGGTAACATAACAACAAAGTTGACAGACAACTCGTTTGTTAAGCTCGATTAATTTTCGCACCATCATCAAGCATGTAGCTGCTTATTTCATACAACTTTGCCACAATATATATCGTATACGACCTTTTCTTCTACTACCAGCCACAGTACGAAAGAATTTCACTCGACACGATCGAATATCTAGCTTTCAAATTATATTTGACTCCTACTTGTCCAATTCACTTTACCCAAACTGCTGCAAACAAAAAAACAACATTTAGCGGGGAGAAATCAATGGGCTGCTATCGCGGCAATTTGAATTATATAAACTATTTATCCTCCAAGTTCGCATAAACGTATATAGCTCTACCATACATTAGAAAGACGCGGTTGTTCGCGAACCGGTTACATTTTTTTTTTCTTTTTTTTTTTCCTCCTCTCGCAGTACGTCACATGATTTTTTCCCCTTCCTCCGCAGATCGACACGAGTGGAATGCGAGGAAAATTGGACGAACTGCAACGAGAGCAGAGGATTAGAAATCCGTTCGGGTGGATTAAATCCTTGGAAGAGGAGCAGTAAAGGGAACGGCGAGAGTGAAAACTGAAAAACTCGTGTTTTTGAGTATGTACATGCGACACGTGGAACACATACGTAGATAATTAATTTCTATTACGTAATATTGTTATTCATCGTTTCTTATAAATGTGACATTTAGTCGTTGAATTCAATTATTCGTGTTAACATTTTTTGATCATTTCTATTTCACTTTGTTTCTATTTTATTTTTTATTTCGTTTTCTACTTTCTTATTTTCTTATATCTTTCTTTCAACGTAAATAAATTTCTTCGACCGTCAAAACGATTCAATAGTTCATTTTCACTTCTTCTCGTGGATGTATAGCTCAAAATTACTAGCACACCTGATTCTCTTGCAATATCTTTTGAAAAAACAGACGACACAGTAATGAATTATACAACAATAATATAAATAATTTAAAAATTCGAGAACAAAAGAGGTATTTGAACAAAAGGTATCGTATAACTCTACCTTGCATTCGAACAGAATACAAAATATTTTTAATGGTTTCAATATTTGTAAATAATATTTTCTAATTCCTTTAACAACTTCAACACTGAAATTACGAGTGTGTTAATGTTCTCTTGACTCTCGTTACTGAAACAACTCATTACTGAAAGTTGCTATTGCACACGTTACTTTGGTATTTTTGTAGTGAACACAGATATTTATGAAAACAGATTTCGCTAACGTGCCATTTGGCTTCGCCAAGTACAACTTGGTGTGCCGATACTTTTCTCAGCCACTGTCAATCGCATCGTCGTCAAACTGTTAAGGAATTAAACATCTGTGTACATGGATTTACTCTTAACTCGCGACAGATCCTTCGATTGCCACGATCTTCATTTCAACTCGTGACAGAGGTTTTTTTTTTCGAATTCGACGGACTGTTGAGTCCGACGTTTTGCAATTTCTGTCCGCGAAAACGTAGATTTGTACACGCGTTTATCGACGGTTTTCATCGGCGGCGTTTCGTTCGTTTTCGTTCGAAATTTCACGCTGTCTTTCGAAACTCTCCTCGTATCTGAGACGCGTTTGCGATTTGACAAATACATACTGGTTTACATACTGGTGGCTCAGTAGCAGGTTCGAAGTTGCGAAGTGAACGGTGCCGGAACGATATTGGTCGCGCGTGTGTGCGCGCGATAGTTGAGCTACTGGACAGAACACAGGTGTGTCACCAATGCTCGCACGCATGCTCAGCGCTCGCCTTCCAACCTGAATTCACCTGGCAGTGATAAAACGCGTCGTTTCGAATTGACGCGTGCTGGTCAAAGGTCGTCCGAGTAACAGATCGCGATAATTCCAACTCTTCGCTTTCAATTTTCAATATTTTCACGTGTCAATACGTTGTTCAATGTCTTTCTCCTCTTATTTAATATAATTAATATTATCATAGTATTTATTAATTGCAGGTTGGACAGTGAACCTGTTGAACCTGATTCGATTCGAAATATTGTGAAAGTATTTGCAAGTCGAAATACGAAACGAATTTGCGAATATAATCGTGTGAAAATGTTGCGGTAGAAGAACAGACGAAGAAGAAGAGCCTGGTTAATTTTGAAATAAAATACATAAATATTACTTGTGGAGAAAATTCATTTTTCGTCGGATCAGGATGACCCAGCATCTCAACCGAGGTCAAAGATCTTTACAATTAATAATTAATAAGAACAAATTGATTCTTCTTCAAGTTCTTACAAATGGAATTATGATATAACATATTTTCAATGGGAAAATTATTACGAACATTATAACTCGTCTTTCCGAATTAATGTTATCACAGTCACCTTCATAATAGTCTCCTTTTGATAGATTATTAATTTAATGTTATGAACATTTTGTTCTGATAATACACATAGTACTCAATTATTAATACTACCGTAGACTAAAAGTAGACTATGTCTCTCTACATTCGCAAACTAATTGACATCCAAATCATTGAACCACAGAGATATCTCGTGCAAAGCAATGCCTCGTACGGCACTCTTTCGTTTCGCAAGATATCCAAAACACGACAAGATATTTCGTAGATGCGAAGAAGAAGTCTTCGACTTTGATACTTCGATTCGACGATTCAGATCTTTCGATCTTTCTAAATAATGGCAACAAACGTTGCATACTGTCGATGTGTAACACGGACCGCGTCGAAATAATAATTTTTGCCAGAGATTCGCGTCAAAGTCAGTGCAAAGTTCGTAAACGTCGTTCCCAAGGGGTGAAGCAGACGCTGGAGTTTAACGGAACGCAAGGTCGAGACGTCCAGCTCACCTGCCCGATTATTCTCTATCTACTTTGCCGATCTTCCCTTCCACGTGGCTCGCTTTTTGTACAACGTGTCGGCTAATTAGCCCTCACCTCGAAAAATTTTATAAATATATCGGGCACGCATATTCCACGCCGCTGTTGCAACGGTTATAAAACGGGGCTTTTACACGGCTACTTGTTCCCTCCCCTCTCTTCTCTCTTCACTCTCGAGTCTTCTCGGTCGGAAATGGCACCTGGCGCGACAATCGTCGGGTTAATTTTCGTCGAGACACTGTCGAGATAGCAGCAACAAACAATGAACCGCGTCTTGACCAACTCGAAAAGAAAAAAAGATCGATACGTCGTTTCGTGATCGTCACGGCAGGTGATCGCGAACTGAAAATTTTTAATAGTTTTCAAGCCTAGCCAATAACTCTTGCCACTGTCAGCGTGTGTGTTCTGACAGACACGTGCGTGAAAATTCAAACGAGCCATCATCGATGTCGATATCTTCTTGCTCGTCGACGTCCACGTTCGTCGAGAATCAGGGTCAGCGAGATCGGCTTTCTTGCGAGATTTACTGCCGCCGGTAAGATTCCACACGCCGGTGCTTCGATCGTCTCGAAGAGAACTTATCTCGAGAAAGAGAGAGAGAGAGAGAGAGAGATTCGACGTTCGCGGCTCTGTTGCGTTTCTTAAGTTTAAGAAGTTTTCTCGATTCAAATTTTTGTCGGTGAAAATGATAGCGAGAAGCTTTCGTCGTTCTCCGAGCGGACAAAGCCGCCGAGTCCCAGAAACGATCGCCTAGTTCGGGGACCAAACGGTACATCTTGGACGAAATGCGAAGAATCGGCATCGCGTTCGATGATTACAGGAAGGAGACGATTGTGATTGTAGATGGCGGATATTTTTACTCGTTTCTAGGAAATTTGGCACGTTACATGTAAAAATGTACAAACTAATCAGAGTACTATTGTTTCTTACAAAATAATAATTCTTTGTCTAACTCAAGGATGTACTTGGAGGAAATTTGAAATATACAGAATTGCATAAGATACACATGATGCAAAGAACTTAATATATCTTAATATGTAACTTAATATACAATTTAAAATATCTAAAATATATTAATATATCATTAATTAAAATATATTAATATAATTGTTAATTGTGTAATTTTAATTTAATTTTTCAATTACGTATTCTGAAAAATATATAAATATGAACGAGTGACACTGGAATAATTCACGCAGTGATACAGTCATGTTAATCAATACGAGATTCAGAAAAGTAAAACGAAATGATTCGCGATTTATATCACCGTTTAAAATAGAAATATAATCTAACATAATAAATCTTCTTTCTTTATGTGAATTTCTATTTCTCCAATAATTGCGAGTGCTATATTGTTATAATAGAATGTCATTTTGATTACTAACGGACGATTATATTCTGATAATTAAATTGCAATTATTTTTAAAAAATAAAATCTTTTTTCCCCTAATTATTATAACAAATATTCTATTTTGGATATTTTATATATTTTTGCATACTGCACGCATCGCGCCTATTTCTGTAGCTCTAAATTTTTTGCAAATGCATAAAAATCCGCAGCCTGCTGACGACATAATATTGGAATATTAAAATAGTGATTCGAGAAAAATTGTTTGGTATCTACCCAATAACCAATAAGCGCACATTTCTGCGGGATTCTCAAACAATTGCTCCAAATATTATATATATATTTAGAAAACTAAAAATGCATGAAAGTAACTCCTTTTTTTCCAATTCATACATCACGCTATACTATCACACTGAGCTGAATTTTCAAATTCGTACGATGCGTACAACTACTATCTTATTTAAAAAAAATTTTCACACATACGTGAACTTATTCAGCGCAGCCTCGTTCAAAGATCCATTTAAGGAGTTTAAGAGCTCGAAGAATACTAGAAAACGATGAAAAAGAAAAAATTATGAATTACACCGGCTGAATTACATTCATTATGAATTACACCAAGGACATTTTATCGGTTGATCAGTCAGCCGGGCGTGTGCACTCTCGCGTACGAAGAGTTTTACCGTGGTTGGAATGAGCCAAGAGCTGTCAAGGATGGCCGCCATCCGTGCGAGCTACGCAGCTCGTGTCGCAACTTCCATCCGACTACATCATCCATGCGCGCAGCTCTCGCACGCTTTGAGAAACTCTGCACGTCCCTCTTTCCACGAAATCGCCCAACTCGAAAAATCTGCAAAAAAAGCTTGACGCCGCTCTCAATCTGTTCGCAATTCGAAAATACGCGACCACGCGAACCGCGGAGTTAATAACAATTCTAATTTTTCACTCTCTCTCTCTCTCTCTCTGTTCTCGTTTCGACAATGTCTGAATCTATCTAGGAACGAACGAACTGTCCCGCCGATTTTGCGAGACCGAAGCGTCGCAAAACGTTTGGTGCGAAGGTTTTTTCCCTACGGTATGCGCGAGTAGTCAAGGATGTCCAGCACGGTGTGCAAGTTGTCGCTACGTGTCGCAATGTTCATCCGACGACGTCATCGGTGTCCACGAGAGACACCTTAACGAGCGCTCGTTCAGGTCCGCTCGAACTCGTACTTAACACGCTCGATTGCGTAAATGGGCATAGTACGATCGGCGCGGACGCGCGATCGCCGCGAAGCAAGACGAAAAGTCTCGCGTAGGTATCCGTTGGCTTTTACTTCGAAGCGACGACTTCGATCTGAATCCGACACGACTTTCAGTCGTTTCGAACCGTGGCACCGGGCTCGATCTTTCTGAACGAGCTCGCGTGACAGATAATTTCACGAACTTTGAACCGACCTTTTGTGTAACATTCAAAAATACGTCCGTCCAAAAACACAGGATCTGGATGCAGAATTACTTCACGTATAAAACTCTGAATACTTTATACACTTTTGCTTTCAGATTAAATTTTGTATTGTCAGGGTGCAGAAAGTATCTTTTATATATTTAATTTCTTGCGGTTAAATCCTTCGCTTTATTTCAGAATTCTGAAATAAATATAAGATCCTGTAAATTTTCAATTGATACTAAATTTCAAGTAATATCTCTCTTACACTTTCTTCATTAATTAATAGATCTAGCAACAAATTTATTCTTCTTTCAGAAAAAAGACTGGAAGTCGAGCAACAGCAATATTCTGGTCTTTGCATTTCTTTGTAACAGTAAATAGAAGCATGGTCATTTTATTATACTGCACGTAGAATGATACCTTTTTACAAGATAACTCCACTCTTTAAAAATGTAGATTATATAATTTAGTTTCAAATGTGATTTTCGATGGAGAGTTAAAAGATGTAATATACAGAATGGCACATAAGTCACTAATTGTAAGTAACTATTTTTCTATCTATTACATACAGCGTCACTTACATACACTAAATTATCAATATTCTGAAAATTAACGATATTGAAACTGTTATAATCGATACGAGAAATCGATCGTAAAGACACTGTTCTGAATTCATACGTTTCTCAAAAACACTGAAAAATCTGCTTCATAATAATGGATTTGAAGACAGAAGGTTTCCTCTCGCAATAACCTTGTGAAATTTCCCGTATGACTTTCTTTCTTTCCAAGTTATTTGAAGCACCGAACGAAGAAATTCTACAACACTTTTCGCCGAATTTTCGGATATATCCGACTCGAAATTTGTCGAGAATACCGATTCGATGCAACTGCAAGTGTCCCAAATCCCACCGTTAATCGCGACCCAATTGCCCCCCGCGGTTTTCGTGGTTCACCGTTGCCCAAGGCATCTCTCCCAGGAGAGATTATGAGAGCGAAGGTACCTATTCATCGATTGCCAATCGGTCGAACCTCCAGAACGATGTGAAATCACGCGAAACACGAAAAGAAAGAAAGAAAGAAAGAAAGAAAGAAAGAAGAAGAAGACGACGAAGAAGAGGTAGGAATCCGAGCTTACGAAACGTTGATGAGGAAACGTGCCAGGAACGAAAGAGCGAAGGGAAAGACTGGATATATCTTCAGATTCCGCTGGTGTCTAGAGGGAACAGAATGCCTGGAAGGCCGACGACATTTCGAGTTGTCGTTACATCATCGACAGAACCAGATCGTCGTAGATACCAGAGAAAATCAGACTCAGTTCAATCGGATAAATTGGAACTTTCCTAGCAACGATCGTTCGCGGCTCCTGAAAAGTGAAATGGCGAAAAATCGGGAAGAAAATGGGGGATCATCTAGATAAATTAGTAATTAGTAATACTAATTTACTATGGAAACCATGGACGTTCGTTCCGTTGCGACTAAATTGAAATTCGCTAGTGGCCATTTTTTCTTTCTTTCTTTTTTAACACCATCAAATGACCAATTTACAATTTTTGCTAGCAATTTTATAAATACGAAACGGTGCGTTTTTGGAGATTTAAATGATTTTTCGTAAAATATATAAATGAAAACTTTTCTATTCCTTCAGTTTAACGTTTTCTCTGATGGACATTTTCAGTCATCGGTAGTTCTAGCGTTGAAGAAAGAGAAGAGAAAATCGAGACGATTCGTTACGATCCAATAAACGTATTTCAAAAACAAAAAGGATGTAATATTTTAAAAAAAGAAACAGGACTTAGATCATCGAAAATACCAGAGGAAATAAAACGTACGTCACTTATAATACGGATAAATTCCTGTCGTGTTAACGATTGCTCGCTTAAATTTGTTAACAGCGAAAGAATGAGAAGGAAAAGGGGGACATTTCGAGTTGTTACATCATCGTCATAAACGCTAGAGAAAAAAATCAGCCACGGCTAAAGACGTCGCTTTCGTTCGCTTTCTTATCAATGGTTCCTCGCTTCTTCCGTTTCTTTTTGCAAAAAGACGAAAATAAAAAAAAAAGTCTCTATACAACTGGATAATAATATAAATACCAGAAAAAATCGAAAAAATTTAGCTTCTTATCTGTAAAAAAAAATGTAGATTTTTAAGACAATCTAGATCGTTTCGAAAGCTAAGAGAAAAAAAATCAATCGCGATTAAAACCTAACCTTCGTGACTTGACATCAATAAAACATCCCGAAGCACAACTTTCAATCGCTTTTCCTTTCCGTGAAAAGCAACGAAGAAGTGGAAGAAAAAAAAAAAAGAAAGAAGAGGCGTGAGCTGTGGCCAATTAGAAATGCATTGGATAATAACACAGTGTGGTATCTGTAATAAAAAGATCTTGAAACGACTGAAGCGCCATGAGATATACTTATTTACGCTTGGCGAGGACCAGGACTCGCTTAGCTCACCCGTTCGACAAAAATCATCGCGCTAATTGGAACCGGTAGCTCGACGAAACGACGAAACAGCTGGCGCGTTATACGAAATGTTAATTCCCGCCGTTTGATTCCCTTGCGACGGTTAATGATTATTTAGTGGTTTCATCGGTTTACCGTTAACCTAGAGTTTTACGAGAAGTTTCGCGCGAAAGCCAGCTTCGCTGGCAGGGAAAACAGAAACTGCCTGTACGAATGTCAGTTTCGAGACGATTTGACACTCTTGTCAAGCTGTTTTGTCCTTTTAAAATTCGAACTTTGGGATTCGATGCTCGATGATCTAGCAATGAACGAAAAGAAGCTTTTTGGGAAAGAACAAGAAGAATTGCGACGAGCATCTTGTAACTTCTAACTATAATTATATCCTCAGATTGATCGCTAATTTCAAGGATATAATTCGAGTCTCACCGTGGTGTTAGTCAAATAATATTCGAAATATTTCATGGAACGCGCAGAACTCGAAACAAATTTGAAAGTGAACGTGGAAATTGCAAGATGTTTTTAGCATGTATTTTGCATGTATTTCAAACAAACAATTATTCACTACTAATGTACTACTAAATCTACTATACACTATATGTTCGATATATTTATTATCATATATACATTTTCAGATTTCGGTGACAGTCGCTTCTCGCGATTTCAGAAGAAAACGAACACGAATAAGTACGAGCACTTTCACTATACATAATTTTTATATTTCATCTACCATCGTAACGATACGATCGGCAAAATTGTTAGATTAAACGATCGATCAGAATCGTCATTGTCACCGGTATTAATTCGGGATGATCAATTCGATTAATTCGATAAATATATAAATAGAGCTTCGTTTTATTTTTCATCGATCTACATTCATATTTGACGAAATTTATATTATTATTCATTTAAATTAATTCACGTTTGATTAATTGGAAGAATAATTTTATTTTTATGTACTTCCATCAGATCAAATATCATTTTGAGGAGCAATAATAATTGCTAACTTGTCACCTGCATTTCCTTACATTGGACAAATAATTGTTGAACGAACTTGAGGAGGACTTTCAACTAATAATTCTACATTAAATCGATTTTTTTCGTTACATTTTATTTTACCATTAATTATTCCAATACTAGTATTTATTCATTTAATAATTTCACATTTATCTTCTAATCCTACTAATTCAAAATTAAATATTTATAAAATGGTTTTTTTATCCATATTCTTTTTTATTAAAGATTTAATTACAATTTTTTTTTTTAACACCGGGTGGCGATGGCGATCCTGACTGTTAAAAACCGGTGGCGATTATTAATTTATCATTCGTTTGCGTATACACTTCAGTTGCCGAGAAGGGAAGGGAAGAGAAGAGAAGAGAAGAGAAGAGAAGAGAAGCGATGCCGAGTGCTCGATAGCCGAGATATATACAGCGAGTGTAAAGCAGAAGTGTAAAGGCACAGAGAGAGAGAGTGGAGAGACAGAGGCGCCTGGACAAGGGATAGAGAGACAACGGCGAGGAACGAACAGTGTCCGGCACTCTCGAGATAGTAGCTGTCGATCGTACGTGGAAACCGTCGCCTCGGGGACGGACAGCCTACTTGTATGCAGAATTGCGTCGTACATTGTGTTTGTTTTATTAATGCGGCCCGACCTTGTGGCTTTCGTGCGGCGCGCACCGCCGCGCATAAATACCGCTGCATACCACCCTTTCCCCTGAACGAGTTCATTTCGCCAGCCGTGTGGCGGCGAATCGATCCGCCGGGGATATCATCGGGGCGAAAATTGATTCGAGGAATCGGGAACAACCCGATCCAGACGCTGATTCCTCCTTGCTTTTTGCAGCTTCTCGACTCGAAGGATTACTATTCGAGCAACCGGGGCTCACTCCCTCGGAGTTACTCACCCACCCCCTTTCGAAAACTCGTTCCGCGTTCGGACGAATTAGTCTTCTTTGGTTCTTTGAAAATTGAAATCAAATGCAGATTGTCTCGTAGAATCTAGTAATTTGCTTAGGATAGTACGTTGGACACCGACTCTCGAGAAGCACTTGAGAAGAAGATACTTAAGAGAAGAGACAATGGCTGTTCGCGCTGAGTAATCATTGAAACATTTGTTATCGTCTCTTCCAGTCCTTCGTGTTAAAATGCGTCCGACGTCGATGCGCAATGCACTAGTGGATAAATATCAATAATAATGATAACAACAACGAACGTTGGAGTTTCTTTTTCCCAATTCCCTCCTAACGCACCTGACTTCTCTCTCTTTAAATGTCGACGTGTGATCGTAAAACGCGTTATCGGACTGCGCTTTCTGTACATTGATTATCAATGAAAATAATAAAAAGTAATAAATATCTGGACTTTCCTCTCGATTCTCCCGACACGCCTAAGAACAAAATACGCTTAACGGATTGACACTGTCACAGTGATCGATGTCTCTATTCCTGCAAATATTTCCAAATAATTAATTCCTCGAGAAACCCAGTCACATTAATGTAACATTTCATTTGCAATTTTTTTATTCAGTCTTTACATTCAAAGTATTGGAGTCACAAAATTCTAAGGATTTTCTTAAATTCCACGGTTTCATCAAATTTTAAGAAATTGAAATATCTATAACACCACGATAAATTACTGCTTAGATTAAATAATAAAGTGAATACCATAAATAAATGAATTCTAACGCCAAAACGGACTTCAGATTTTCTTTTCTTGCAATTTCTCTTGCACTTTCGTCGAAATTAATATTAATTTCTGTTGTAGGCAGAAACACAGATTGCACAAATTCGTTATGACTTGGATCACAACGATTCATACGTGGACTGTTCCGATGTTTATTAAATTCTAGCGTTAAACACGACATGAATAATCAGATAAAACACCATGACAAGGGAAAACGCGTTTTTATTGTAACGTATAATACCTCTTGGAACCGCGTAAATTCCTCGCGGCAGTCAAACGTTGTCGATCATCACGTACATAAATTTACTTTGATTTTGTTTGTCCATTTCTTCGCGCCAAACACGTCTGATATCGATATTATAATAACGATAATAAATCCATATTTCGTCGAAACGACGCAGCCACGTTCAACGTGCAACGTGAGAACCGAATAAATTAACCGGTTAACGCGCGTTGCGTAATTCCCAGCCGCTCTTCGTTTCTTTTCCTCCGGCGAGTTGGAAAAAAAAGAGAAAGAGAGAGAGAGAGAGAG
>CAJDYZ010011463.1:53745-72237 GCA_903986555.1 Heterotrigona itama
CCATTCGGCGTTAAACGAAATCTCTGTTTGCCGAGAGCGGAGCCTTCTACGGACTAATTCTGCGGCCTCCAGCTTTTCCAGCCTGCGACCGAGTCGTGGAACGTCGCTCTTATCTCCGAGATATTTAGACGAGTAATTTCTCTCTGTGGCGTCGCGATCGTACAGGCTCGGCTCGCGTGTTTTCGTGAACACGTTCTCTGTTGGTCGTCGGGTAATTATTTGAAAGGGTTCCTTTTAACGTTCCTTCCTTCTCCCTTCTCTCGATTTGACTTAATGTTAGTTTCTATTAGTCTTTTGTTGACCCTCGCGGATGATCCACTCTGTCGAATCAACCGACGAACACGAAAGAGTTCGGATCTGGCTACGAAACTATTGAATTTTCTCGGGTTTCTCGAACGAAGAATTGAGTATTCTGGTATTACGGGAAATGTAAAAGCGTCAATTATGATTTCAGGTTGCTTTAAATCATAATTAGTTACGTATTGTATGACAATTAATACTTAAATGTTACATAATTAATTATAATTTATATATAAATACATTCATAAATTATAGTTTCTTGTAATAATTCATTTTAATTTATTACAAAATTTTCATTATTTATTTTAATCTAATTCACGATTCAATTTAATTATAAAAATCTTATAAGAATTTGAGGCTTCGAGATTGAATTCCTCGTGGTCGATCGAAGGAAGAATTGAATTGTAGTATTATAGAAAATTATTATTTCAAATTGTAGTATACAGAAAATTATTATTTCAAATCACTTTAAATGATAATCAATTATTTACTGTATAATAATTAATAATTAAATATTACACAATTGTTTAATAGTAATTTATGTATAATTAATATAATTGCATAAAATTGATTATAATTACATATAAATCAATTATAATTAGTTATAATTAGTTATATACAAATTATAATTTTTTATTACAATTCATTTTAATTTGTTACAAAATTTTCATCACAACTTATTTCAATCTAATTTACGATTAAATTTAATTAAGAAACGTAACCTAAGCCTTGCAGAGGATTAACATTCGCAGAGAATTATGACGTGTTGGATCAAGTTAGGCAAATTCATCGTCGAGTTTACGTGTCCAATTTTTGTTGCAATTCACACCATGTGTTAATTTCCAACCGTGTTTGGCGTTTGCTCTCGTATTTAAACAGTATCGCATCCAAATTGCTGTAAACCCCTTGTTTAAATTTATCTATGAAATAATACACTGCTCGTTTAAATTGATCTATAAATAATATAAAATGATGTTTCGTTCCAAGCGGCAGCCGTTCGTTCAAAACCGAGCGTATTTCCTATTAAAATTGTTTCGTATAAAATTATGTTTTTCTGAAACGTAACACCCTCCTCTCCTTCCTCTCTACCAAAAAAAGAAATTGGAATAATTAACAAAGATTTAGAAAAAGCATATTTGATGAATTACGACAAGTATTTTTACTTTCATAGTTTCATTCGATTTTTCACGCAGAACTTTTCATTATAAATAAAGTGCCGTCTTTCGGAACCCTAACTTTATTTGCCCATTTGACCATTATTTCAAAATAAAGATTCTAATTTGTTTCTATATTCAATGAATTGTTACTAAACAATTTCTGTACATTTTTCACACATATCCACAGAAATTGTGGATAACGAATATGGCTAAAGAAATGAAATATAGATTCTCTCCAATTTTTTTTATCTATTGTATGTTGTATTAGAATACTCTTTGAATGTTTCTCTTTGAATATTTTCATTTTATTATATTGTAGAACGTGTTTTGTACATTTTTATACTTTCCAGTGTTCTACGAGTGCAGAAAGATTCGCAGTTTAATTATCACGCGGATAAACGATTATAGACTAAAATTGAAAACAAAATTAATTTTATCGTGGACAGATATCACAAATGGAATCTTCGCGTGGTACGGAGCAAAAATAAATTGATTCTCGACAACAGTATCTCCGACAATTTACCAACAGGTTATTTAGCAAAGTGTAAATCGCAGGAAGGGCGAAGTACCATCGACACCTTCCTCTCTTTTCTCAAACTCAAAAAAAAAAAAAAAAAAGAAAACAAATCAATTAACGACATTGTAAACATATTGCACTTCAATTATCCCACCCAGAAAGGAAGAAAAAAAAAAAGAACAACAGGATCATCGAAGACTATCGAAGAGAATGTGAAAGAAAAAAAAAAAGGAGAAAAACGGCAAAAATTTGACCATCACGAAAAGAGCATGCACGAAGCGGAAACATGCAAACGGAGAATTGCGAGCGGATGCTCGGCCGGGACAGGCGAGAAGGGCGAAAACGCAAATGCAAACGAAACGGCCCGTTTCCGCGGCCGGAATTATCTTAATTACCGAATTAACGGCGGTTGGTCGTTTTTTATCGGCCAATTCTCTCTCGGCCGGACGAGTTTCAAACACGGCCGAGGGGGAGGGGTGGGTGGCACGGGAACCGCATCGTACACACGAACGAAACACCTCCGGGCCAGGAGCTTTCAGGCTTCCCTGAACGAGCAGAAAATGCAGCCACGTTCTTAATTTCTTATTGTGTATTAGCATGCCACACGTGTGATCACGCGATGCAGTATCCCGGTTTGGAGTTTTTGTTTTCTGCCCCCACCCCCACCCCCACCCCCACCCCCGCCACCATCCCTCGCCGGCTGCTCTTCGACACACCGCCTCCTCACCACCACCGTCCCACTCCAAGGATCCGGATGTGTGGGAGTCGGCAGCTGTGCATTCCAGATAATGCGGATCCCGCGTGCACAAACGGCCGCTCGCGATGCGAGCATTACGCCCGGTCACGTTATCGATAAGCCGCCGCGCGTACAGGTCCCCATACGCGACCCTGTTTCGTACTCCTCTCCTATCTTTCTCTCGCCCCTTTACGAGAGTCTCTCTCTCTCTCTTGGTTTATAGGTGATCGAGACGACAATCTCGAGTGGGAATGCGAAATATTTCTCGAGATGCACGAGCAATCAGCTACGCGTACTGGACAGTCAGACAGTTTTTTCTAGCGAGCGAAATAGCGTTTAATTAATTGATCTTCTCTAAATCGAAAGACGAGCAACGATTCACTTGTAACTTTATGCTATTAACTCGCGTTATCGTATTCTGTTGGAGTAGTTGGGAGTTCAGCTTGGATTTTACAATTTTTGGGAAACTTCGAGGAAATTGAAGCGATTGCAACGTTCCTCTGTTATGCATTTGTGGAAAACTCGAAAGTACAAACACAAACAAACTGTGTATGTGTGTGTGTGTGTATCCACACATGAAACAAATTTCTATTTAGGATTCCGTTTCTTTAACTATATTCATAAAAATATAAAAATGCATTAAAAGCTGCAGTTAATTTAGAGCGAGTCAATCTTCAATGTTAATTCCATAATTATAGAACTAAATTTGACATTGAATGACATAAGTCAAAATTTACAGTCTTTAAGTTATTGTACTTTTTGGACTGCTGGAGTTTCACTAAATGAATTTATTATATCTTGATGTCACGTTGCAATGAAATTATACGAAGAAAAGTAAATATAATATAAATGTAAATATAAATATAGGAAATATCAATTAACGAGATGTCGTTTTCCCTAAAATCATTTCTTCCAAATGTTTTGGATTATTGTTGCTGCAAATGAGCGACACGTCCGAAAATAACAACAACGCTGCTGAATAAAACTCGAGTTACTTTCATGTACTATTCGATTGTTGTGACATCGCGTAAGGAACCAAATCAGTCTTTCAACTTGACGTACAAATTAAACGAAACTCGATCTGACGAAACAACAATATTTTATACTTCTCATTTTAACATTTGTGTAAACTTAACACAGACAATGTTCACACTCTTACATTCACGCTGAAAAATATAATAAACACGACACATGTAAACGAAATTAAGAAAAAATGATGAAAGGGAACAAATGAATGATTCGATGTCAAGATTAGATGGTTAAGAATCACAATCGTGACTCAATACTTTATAAATCATAATCATCAGCTGTTGTTCGATCTCTACTGTCGCCATTGTGTCTTCGAGTTTAGAATTTTCACCGCCTTAGAAGTTACTAATGACAAAATGACCAAACTCACCAATCAGTCCAACCTTAAAAGTAGAATCTCACCCGACGAACGGCGTTTATTAATTATCATTAAACGACCGCGCGGCTAAATGATCGCGTCAATTAATCAGGCATCAATTCGCGGCCGGAGGATGGCCCCGTAGATCGTTCTCCCGTTTTGTTTCCTCGTCGAATTAAAGGCAGGCCATCGACGAAGAGATGAACCTCGCCGCGAGAGTGCCAGCGTCCAAGGCCGTTACGTGTGATTTTAACTTAATTAATCTTCGGCTTAATGACCGGCCGTGTAACCGGCCAAGGATAGAGATAAACGGTCAACTATACATTCCCTCGGCCAGAAATAGTAGCGATACCATCAATAAAAGCTGCACGACGCTCCTGCGTCTCGTTGCTTCTAGATAGAGACCGAGAGCTTAACAAAGAAGTGGTCGCGCGACCTCGTTTGCAATTTAATGGAACGTTCGTTATACGATCTTGCACAATATTGCAGGAGGAATTATACCCAAGTCCCGTAATAATGTCGAGTTGCCGACTAGAACAAGGCGAGGAAAGGATGCGTGAATTCCCCCGTTAAAGAAATGATTTATCATTAGGTTACTTAGATTTCTTTAAAATTTTATAAAAATAATCTTATAATATATTAAACTAATCGTGATGTAAATACAGGGTAAGCCGAAAGTTTGTCCCTACCTTTTATGTTCTTTTGAATAAAGCATCAAAATATAAGGAGAAATTAATTTTATTAATTTTAAATTAAATTTAACATTTTCCCGGCGGGATATTTGAAATGTAAGGAATATTGCTCTTATATATATGTATTATAAATAATTGTATAATTTTTGTTATTATAGCATTGTAATTTTATTAATGTACTATAACAATCGAACCTGATCGATATGACTGATTTCAGACTTTCGTTTGAACTACGTAAAAGTCAATTTTTTTTTCGACAGAGGCACGATTGCATAAATTTATTTACTTTAATCATCATTTAAATTCATAGTGATTTATACATAGAGTATTTTGATACAAGTATGTACACACATATATGTGACGCCTGCCATAAAAGTGTTAAAATTATGGATTTATTTTATTGTTAGTAAGAAGTGTAATGGTTAGTAATCAAACCAATACAGCCAGAAAGTTAAAAAGAAAATTCGATGATATAAATCGTTGGAACCAATTGCGAATGAAACGTTGCTTCGACGCAGCGTTAAAAATTAGTGGCAGAAAATTCATTTTACTATAAAATAGAGTAACTATAATAGAACTCCTATACATATAAATTTCAATTAAAACCTGGTTAAATGGAACTGTCACTGGTTGAATCGAATCCACTTATTCGAAATCCTAGGCATATAAATGAGAAATCACAGGAGGGAAGAGTAAAAGTAAAATTTCATTACCACTTTTTATAAGGTCAAATGGGTGCGATACAAGAAATAATTTTATTCTCACTTCCATATATAACACAATCATAGGTAAACATAATGCTTAAACAGCACGTTTATCTAAAATGAAGGTAAAGAAAAACTGAAGAGATTGGGAATAATAATTAACAAAAAGTATCTGGAACAGAGGTCAAGAAAAACTGAAGAAATAATCAATAAAAACTAATCAACAAATTGGGGTTTGAAAACAAATCTCATCATAACTAAAGTATAATAGAATCTCATTATCATTTTCTAAACAATCTGCACACAATTGAAGAAATAAGAAAAGAGCATTTGAAGTGAAGGGGGAAAAAACCGAAGATATTGTGAGATAATAATTGATATGCATGCAATTAAAAAAAAAATGCGAAAAAGCACCTGGAACAGAGATTAAGAAAAGAACTGAAGGAATTATGAATAAATAGTTGAGAAGAAGTAAGTAAATAAGCAAACGAACATTGGCATGATCGTGAAACGTAATAAAATTTCATTACCACTTGCCACGTGGCGAAAGCCAGAGACAACAGTGCAAGAAACAAGGGAGGAAGATCTGGAACAAGTGTTAAAAGGAAGAAGAACTGCGAGAGAAGGGTTGGCAAGATTTTTCAAAGCTACTTAGAATTCAAGGGTCTCGGGTATTTATGAAATAGGGCAGCCAGGATGTTTCCTTCGGTCGGTCCTCCATTTTTCCAGGTGGTGGACGGCGGCACAGGCACAAACGACAAAAGGAGCCACCCGCCAACGGCATGAATATTCAACCGGCAGTTTTGCATTTATTAAAACAACACAGGCAACCGGAGTTTTATTCATGCCCCTCGCATAATTGCCCCTGAATACGTCTCTATATTTTCGTTCGCCTCGCGAACGTTCGGAAAGCCTTCAGCAAGAAAACACACGTACACGTGAACTTGAAAACAGTTTGCTCTTCTAGAGAAATTGCTTTCTCCCTTCTTTTGCTCTCTCGAGATGGATCTTTTTTTTTTCGACGCGATTGAGAGCTTGTAATGAAGCAAACGGATTATTTTAGAATCACAAAACGATGTGCCGTTGAAATCACTAGCGAATGACTAGTTTTTAGAAAAAAGAAAAAAAAAATCACGTCTACTAGTGGAGTACTGATCTTTTGAAATTGACAAGATATATTAGTGATAAGTCGTATTGTGATCAATTACTAAAATTTTGTCGCTAATAAAGCTGATAACAACCAGTGACATGCGTGGTCTGTTTCAATTGCTCACCACTTTGTTCTAAAGTGATCTGTCTGGGTTGGAGTTAGCTCTGATTTATAGAAAAGACTTAGATTTAGGATATTTTTAAAAGTGAGATATCGATCTTTTATATTGAAATCATAGTGTATTTCGATCAGCTCCGACGATGACAAGATGATTATCCATTGGTGTGTTAGAAACGAATATGTTAACACGAGAACATTCTGATAAAATAATATTACGTTAATAATATGTAGAAGATGTGAAAAAAAGAAGACTGTATAGTGAAAATAGTGAAAAATGGAAAGAAGAAATAATTAATTATAAATGGTCAAATATTTTTATTAATTACAAATGTAAAATATTCCAAAATTGGAACATATAGTTCTACATAGTAATTGATAAAAGTAAATCAAATAACATAATTAATTGAAAATGCGGTTTTTTCGACTTATGCAAACGTGACGTTACTGACATGAAATATATCTCAGATAATAATAATAATAATATATATATATACATATACAATATCGAACTCAGAATCAAATAAACATAAAGAATTAATTTCCTAGTAAATGTATCGTCCCAGTAATCTCGAAAGGATTAAAATGGGATGAAAATTATAAATGATACGTTTTTATGTGCACTTGCGAGTGTCAAGAGGCGTTTCTCAACGCGGGAAAGATAAGACTGACGCTGGTTGATCCTGTTGAAGGCTTTAAACACCTGCTATCTTCCTGTTATCGGGACGGATCTTAATAAAGGAAATTATAGTGTCAGCGTAGGCTGTAATTATTTCATTTCCACGACTTGCTCGCTGCAAGTAGAATCGATATCGATAGCGTGGATCTAGCGTTAAAAAGTATCCGCGAAGTTCATGCACACCGTGTGTTGTCAGAACTTATCAAAACAAGATATTGTGCTCGTTCACAGTGAAAATCTTACATGTACAGTTCAACCGTTTTCAATTTAACATGCCATTTAATTATAATTTATACTAAATTGATAAATGGAAATGGACCTTCTACTGAAAATTTCTAATTTTCATCAGAAAAAACGTACAGAGGTGAAATTTCGTTGCTAAGTGGAATTACATAATCAATGCAAACGCGAACACGTCAATGCCTCAAAATAAATAAAAAAAAATGGACCTTTTTTCGAAGTAAATAGTTTATATAATATTAATTTAAAATCAGAAGGGATCGCAATGGCTCCAACAATCCACTGAAGAGTTAAAGAAAGCATTTCTATATTGTCAAAACAATAATAAATTACATACATATATATCGATTGAATGAAACAGGAATAAAATTTTTAAATTATGAATGCCTACGTTTTCAAGTCTAATTTGAATTAGATACAAAGTTGCACCAACAATATAAACGATAATTAATTATAAATATCGCTGTGTCGTCTTCGAGCACTATTTGCTTCTATCGAGATAGAAAATGCTTCTTCCTTATTATCCCCGTGTGTCTGTGAGCGAATATTTTTGTATTTCAATACATAGTACTTTCTATAATATATATGTATAATTTAACATATACATTGTCTGCCAATCGGCTAAGGGGGAAAATTACATTTAGAAATTCCAAATTCCAAGCTCTGAATTAAAAGTTTCAAGCTATTTTTCAGACTTAGGATTCCATTCTAATCGCTCGCTACAACTCGTTTCCAGTAATCTGCCACAGAAACAGGAACAAATCGAGGATCATTAACCACTGCAAACCATGTATCCACGATTTCCACGTTGCAAATATCTGTAGCTTTATCTGAGCGAATCATCAGCGGTCTGTGAACCTTCGATATTTCCAGGAACAAAAAAGGGGAAAAAAAAAAAGAAAAAGAAAGAGAGAAAGGAAAAAGAAAGAACACGAAAAGAATAAAAAAAGGAAAAGGAATTGAAACATCAACTCGCCAGTTAGTCAGAGAGTCATGGAATCGCGAGCACCGTTTCGAAAATGTTCTCACCGGGAGAGGGAAGGTGAGGGAAGGAAGAAACAGAGGAAGAAGATCGGTGAACGTTCGATTCGAGTTCCAGCAAGTGGGAACGCAACAGGCCGGGGAATTCAGCGAAAGAGGGAAAACGGGACTGCGAGAAATAATCTGCGGCTTACAGTTTTGTCCGGTAATCGCTCGCGTGGCACACCTATGCGATATACGGTTTACCGTACAGAAATCGGTGTAAACTTATGATATTAATATTACGAATCAACGAAATCGTCCAAGCGATTTCTATTCGACCGTTCGAATGATTTTATTCCCACAGACGAGGCATATGAATAGACATTGCATACAATGTATCTCTTTCAGCCAGGGTAACATTACCATTTTCGTGTCACATCACATTGTCGTACCGATTCAGGCAGGTTTCCCACCGCGCCACTACCAGCGATGAAAATTAAAATGTTGAAAATATTGACAGTGTTGCCAGATCAAAGAATTATTTATTGAATTGAACGTGGTGGTACTTCATCAATGAAGGAATATAACGATTTGAAACAGAGATTAATGAAAATTGGGATGAGAAATTTAGTATATATTTAATTATTAGCATCTGTTTAAAAAAATTAGAAAAAATTAATTGAAATATGATATTTTTATAAACAACATAATTAGATATGACGTTGTTCTTTTTATTTACAAATGTGTAAATTCATATACCTCGTCTGTGCTAGAACTGATGGATCGTGAATAAGTATTCTACGCGATCTCATCGTTCGTAGAAAGAAGAACAAGTATTTTCTCAGTTCAATTTTGTAATTTTGTGTTCAAAACAAATGAATATAGATATCTGCTTAATAGAGATACATCCCTCTTCGACCACACTTCTGTTAATTTAATAAACTAATATTGGTTCAGTGTAATAAATAATAATTTGAATAGAAGTAAAAGATGAGCATTGTTCTCAACCACATTTATTATTATGGGTACGATGATATAAAAATATAATAATTTTATGTTATTATGGATGAAAATAATTTAAAAAGTGCAAGCCAAGTAGAAAATTATTTTGGCTTAAGTGCAGATCAGCTGATTTCCTTTAAAATAATAAACAAAATAATAAATCCTCCTAGGGTTGTTCCAAAATTTGTTTCGAATCGATTCAATTCAAAACTATTTACTTATTGTTTTCATTATAAAAGTTTAGTAGATACAATGCTGAGAAATATTTATTTGTTGGATCTAAGTATATACATGTTAATATATACAAAATATGAAATAAGTATATACATTGATGTTCCTCCATCGATCAATATATACAAAATATGAAAGAACAATTAAATTAATATCTTATAATAATTAAAATATCCAATATATATGAAAGTTTAATATTATTATATATTACATTGAATGTTTTATAAATTTTTATACATTATGTTGCGGATTTTCTACGCGCAAAAATATAAAAATTCGCAATCTAAACGTATTATTCTAATCCATTCAGAGCAATGGAAATTTCAAATTTCCCTAATTTCTTTCCGAAAAATGAACAACCAACTAGAAGATAACTTCAACTTTACACCAAATTTCCCATAAATGCACAATAAGAATCCGCACTTGTGGCAGACAGAGTGACCTATTTCTTCCAGAATTAACTAAAATTCAAGTGCAATTAATAAATATTCAAGAGTTAAATGGAAAAAAAATTTATTCCCCATTTTCATACTCCAGGATTATCGATAATTGCATATAGTTTAATTTTTTATACTAAACATACATAACTTTTATACTAGAAGTATATAATTTTATATACTAAAAGATAAAAATATTTTGCACGTAGAAAATGGACACATTCGCGAAGGAAAATAAAAAAAAGAAAAAAAAATTTTTCACACGCAGAATCATCTTCTAATCGGTCGTCCACGATTTACGAGACACCATGTGTACAAGTCACAGTTCTTCTCTCTAACCCCTCGCGATCTTACCGATCTCCATCACTTCTGTGCCGAAAGCCTCCATCAATCAATCTTCCATCTCAGCGTTGAACTTCCTCAAATCTGCGAGTGGCTCTCTCGATCGTTCTTCAGGTTCGCGGCGCGTCGTCGTTGCGCAACGCGGCACCAACCCGACGACGACGGGTTTAGAAATCGTAGCGGCGTACGTTTTCTCGTGGCATTTAATTCGATAATTAACCGAGCGGGATCAGAGGTTCGTCAAACACGAGTCCGGCGCTAGTAACGAGCGTGAATTCAAGCCCGAAGTGCCGGTAGCGGCTCGAGCCAATTCCCGTGAGAAAGCCCGCCATCACCGCCGATCGACATATAGTTCTCCGATGATCGAAATGCATCGGCATGCAAGCGTAAGATTTCCGCGTCAGCGTAAGAACACGCTGCGCTACGCGTCGAAATCGAGCGATAAAGAGAGGAACAGGAAGAAAAGAGATCGCGTAGTCGACGATCGAGAGATTGCTCAACTACGCCGTGGCGATCGCTATACCGATCCGCTTCCAAAACTGTCCGTTTCCAGTCGTGATTGCGCAAACAGAACGACGATCTTCTCCCGGACTCTAGAATCGTTTCGCTCTAGAAGCTAATAAATATTTAACATTCTCAGATAGCAGAGTTCGAGGAGGAAGCTCTGATCGTAGGAGCTTCTTCGAAGGGAGGTAATTGAAAAGATTAGATTAGCTCGAATAGGGGAATATTCGCGAAGTACGGAAAGTTTAATTGTCCGATGTTATTAGCGGGAATTTCTTGGCCGGCGGTAACTTTCGTTTCCGCCGGACTTTACTTTTCGATTACGCGTCGAGGCATTTCTTTCTTCTGTTCTCTTTTTTTTTTCTTTTTTTTTTTTTGGTAATTGAAAAACTTGCTCCGCACACGATCTTTTTTTTTTTTGTGCTCGAGCGTATCGTTATCCGAGCGAAACTTCCCGAGCCCCTTGTTAAGAAATTTAATTGGTTACTATATTGAATAAACTCGATTTGACTTCTTCTTTTTTAAACGCGAATTATTTTACGCTCGCTCCTTTTCCTATGAAACTGCGCAAAGACAAGAATCCTGTATACGTCGGGTTAACAAGAAAGATATGAGAAACAAAATTTCTTTTAAATCACCTAGGAGATAAAATCTTGGAGGGTGATTCGATAATTATCTGCAACGTAGTAATATTGTTCGTTATATTGGCTGCTACACTAAATGATTATGTATAAACGTTTGTCGATTTTTATTTATCGTGACTACACATATTTTGATCGGTTATCTTAATTTCTTCCCCCCTCCTCCTGTTTGTAATGACGATAATAATGGCCAAGTCATTTTACATTTGTGTCAGAACAACGTGTTATTCCATTTTCTTTGTAATCTATAGGGGACTTATGTAGTATTTGGTTCAATGTTCTCCCTCAACTTGATGTGTATTAATAAATTTAAAATTGCAAAAGAATTATAGGGTGCAGTGCAAGTGTGACCTTGGACAATCATATCGGGATATAACTCACTTATATTTTGAAAAATATTGATTTATATTTTTATATAGATTTCAAAAAAAAAAGAAAAAAAAAGAAATTATTAGATTTGAGAGAAAATGTTGGATTGTACAAGTACGGAATCATATACCGATTAGATCAATCGCGTTCGAGGATTAAAAACGTTGTTTTTTTTTTTATATGAACTTGTATCAGAAAAGAGGATTAATTAATCCATGAAAGAACCACGTAATAGTTTATTACAATATTATAAATATCATGATTTTTTTTAAATTGCACATAGTTGTAGACTCTAATAATAAAGAGAAAAATATTCTTGGAATTAGTTTTTATAGTTACAATTTCGAGGAAACCAGATTCGATGATATAAATTGATCGAAAAAATGAAATCCACCAATATATT
This sequence comes from Heterotrigona itama, assembly GCA_903986555.1. Classification (NCBI taxonomy): domain Eukaryota; kingdom Metazoa; phylum Arthropoda; class Insecta; order Hymenoptera; family Apidae; genus Heterotrigona; species Heterotrigona itama. The sequence goes on from CAJDYZ010011463.1 coordinate 66,317, forward strand.
GTTGACCTTTAATTAGATTGAATTAGAAAATAATACGAACTTTTACTTTATAACGTATAAACAACTGAAATGGATTTCATGCATTTTAAAAGTTTCATAACAACATCTGAAGAAATAGGATTTAAAAAAGAAACATATATTACGATATAATCTATGTATGCACTTTAAATCGATTTACATAGGTTGTAAACTCTCAAGAACACTTTATTCCAATCTGGAATCTCGTTCAACATAAATTTCACATAAATTAAAAATCTGAACGTATTTTTTCATGAGTTACACGATGGAATGCGGAAAACGCATACACGTTTCCTACACCAAAAAATGACAATGAGCTTGAAAAAAAAAAACATTAAAAAAATGATATTCTTAAAAAAGTAGTTCTTCCATTCGAATCGTCTTTTTAACCAGTTTAAGTACTATCACTAAGAGAAGATATTCAGATGGCCCGGTTATTCAATTGATATTCCAACAGATTTTATAATCATTGAATCGTACAAGGATCTCGACAGTTTCTCTGAACATCGCCGTTCTCCCCGCGTCCGTGGAACATTCAAACACCGAGAATACGATTTCACCGAGGAAGATCGGCAGTGAAGCGACTTCTAGTTACGCGTAGCATGGCTCTCCTCTTTATTAATTGCAAACGGAAGGACTCGCACGCGAATCACGCATCTAAGCGCGATATCTAAGCACATAGCAGGGCCGGAAAGCAGAAATCGGCTGCGGAGGAACGTATGACGGCCGATGTGGTAATTATCCCCGAGAGCAAAAAAGAGAAAGAGAGAGATCGTACGATGCTCTCTCTTTTTTCTTCGTGCTACACAGGCTGTCGGTGCACCTAATTACGAGCAAGAACACTAAACTGCAATTAACAAGCCTCACCCTGACCAAGCGCCATTTTGTCTTATTGGCAGCGCGAGCAGTGGCGTCCGTTTCTTTTCTCGAGAAGCAACTGAACGTGGATGTGGATGCTGGATCGATGGCTGACCTCTCGTTGGTCGATGAATCGAAGAGGAGCAGGAAATCGGCTCGTGCAGCCACTGAACTCCGCTTTCGAAAGGATAAAACGCGCAGCGCGCACGTAACTGTTCGAGGAAACTTCCGTGTCGATGGTAAACAAGCGAACGATTTTTTTTGAGAGGAACCTCTCACTTTCCGAGCGTGTACAATTTATCTGACATTTCCGGCGGCATCAGTAAACTATCTTTCGATTGTCTCTATATTTTTATTAATTGTTATTAAAAGTATATTTTATTATGTTCTGTGCAGTATCACAAAAATTTAGAGCAATGGTTACTACAGTCTATATGTACAATTTTCATACTTTTGCAATCAATATCATTAATTGCACCTACTACTGCTATTTTACTTATAAAGCATCAACAAGTTATGTGATGGTTTCTATACGATACGTATACGATCTATACGATATACATCTGCATCACGATATTTTCTGAAAAAGAAAAATCACGTTCAAGTCTGACTTGAACACGAATTCATTGCGATAATTTTACTACAAGTGGGAAGATATCATCGATTACCGGGAACTGTCTCTTCTCAAACGTGTTGAATCTCCACCACTTGTCTTCGCAGCAAGACAGAGTTTACTCAAACGAAAGACGACACTCAGGAATATCCTTATACTTGCACACCTGATATCACCGAGTGCGTGTGCACGTGCAGAAAGGTGTGTGAGATACCGGTTCACGAATCCCACGCGTTCCACATAACAGCCACAAAGGCACCATACGTTACCATTTAATAACTTCACCCGAAGCGGTCGCGAACGAAATGCCGGCTGATCACTGGAAAATGACTCACGGGGCACCGTGTACCACGGAACACACGGATTGATAACGGGGAACACGGTATCGTGGTTTCCGCGTCCGCGGTAAAAGGTAAGTCACGATAGAGGCCCATTGTTCCGTGCGCCACGGCGAAAAATGCTAATATACGGCCGGGTTGGCGCAGGTGTGAAGTCGCATATTAAAACATCTTATTACATCGTTGGCTATCCGCGATCGACCAACCTAACACCGCATTAATTTCCACCCACGGAACCAAACAATGACCCCAGGATCGAGCACGCAGCGCGATGCTCATTAAAAGCACCGGGGTGGTGCCGTTTCCCCCGACATGCTTGATCAAATCGTACTCTCGATCAGATCGTACTCTCGATCCTTTCTCTTTCGTTCTTTCTCGGTTTCGGTCGACAACCGTTCTACCATTCTGTTTCTGTCTGTGTGTGTATGGGTGCAATTCACTTGGAAATGTGAAGAGCAGTGATGATCACAGACGGATTTTTATTGGATTTATGAAATTTGAGTGTAAATAATGCACGATATATATACACGTACAAAATATTGAAAGTACTTGTTATAATGTTTAACAGTAGAGGCACATTTTTGTTTTTTCAATCGAGTTTTCAGAAACACGAAATCAGATAAAGATTTGCAATCTGATGATGGCAAAGCATTTGTAAATTGAGGCGATTCTAAATTTGGAGATTAGTTTCATTTGTACTGTTTGAATTTTGTTTTGTTTAACATCATAGTATTTGCGATCGTTAGACTGTCGATTTTTATGCAGATTTATGTTTTCGAGAGAATAATTAATTCTACTGTGTTTGTTTTTTTTTTATTTTGGCCATTTTGGCCGAGTAATGTTTTCTTCTGTTTGAGCGCAATATATATAAAAGATGTTTTATTTGTATATATCTCTCGTTTCAATTCCATGTTTAAAATTTTCTCATCATAAAGCAAGATTAAAATATAAACGTTTTCATATTATATGTTTCATTTTAAAATTTCCTAAGTACATAGAAAGTGAGATAAACAGAAAAGTGTTTTTATATGCAAAAGTAAATTGAAAAGGAGGAGAACACTTTTTTCACTTGAAATTTTGTTTTTGAGAAAATCGAATTTAAAAAGTAACATATGTTTTAAATTTCACTAACACGAAATTGCTAGCAAAAAATGTCAAAACAGATAATTAACACGAGGTGTAAAAATAAATAAAAGATACAAAATAAAACTTTTTCACAAGAAGTTAAATTTTAATATTAATCAGATTCTCCGTACTACGAAGTACCAACTGTAAAAGTTACCAACTGTAAAAAGTGTTACAGTAGCGAGTTCTAGTCGAGGATCACCCAAGATACGATGAAGACTGTTACGCCTCTGAAACGAGAATACTGTTCCAGGCAGTGAATGAATGTCTGTCCCAGATGTAAGCCAGATTCGTTAGAATTCTCAATGAATACTTCTTTGACTCGACGAACTTCTGAATGAGTCCTATTATCATCGAAGACCCGCAATTGTCGCTCAGAATCAAAAATATCCCCGACGCTTTCCTAACACAGTGTTCTCCAAAAGAAATACAAATCTTTTTAGCCAACTCCTTTTTCATCGAAATCGAAATTTCCTAATCGATTACAATAGAAACTTTTATAGTATATCTTTCCAAAGAGAAAGAGAGAGAAAGAAATCGTTTTTACTCACCAGAACCGGAGGAGGACGAAAACATTCCCGCGATCGGTGGCCACTTACCTGGAACAGACAGAGAAACAAGGAGAAAAATCAGTGAGGTCGTTAGAAAAGCGTTGCACGATGCTAAACACCCATGGTTCGACGTATCGTTTTAATTACCGGGCAATTAACACCGTCGCCGTGCCCCGACACGAGCCGCAATAATTCTTCGTCGCTTTCGAAACGAGACGAGACGAGACGAGACGAACCGAGGTCGCGGCGCGAATTCTGAAATATTATGCATTCAACGCTGCTTCCTCCTCTGCTCGATCACCGAAACGACCCCTCTCGCGTCGAGAGAAATCCAGGAGAGAAATTTTGACGCGAGTCGAGAGCGCGCCGCGACTGTTAAACCGTGTTTAAGTTAATGGTTCCCGGGAGAGGTGTCAGGCTCCGGCTTGATTGATCGATCGAAGGAATAAAACAAAGTCGAGCCTCGGTCTTATTTTCTTTCGTTTTTATTTCTTCCTTTCTTCGCTATTGACGAATATTCCATGGGCAAGGATAGAAGAAACGAACGAAACGGCAAAAGGAAAGTCGAGTTTTAAGGTTGTCGGGTATGCAGAGAATATTGCATTTTTATCTCGCGAAATCGTTTCAAATATTAAAAATGAGAAAGAAATACACAGTTTTACGTAAATACGGGAACGTAAATGTTAAAAAGTTGCAACTAAAATATCAGAATTTTATTGCTTTCTCGCTTGATCACACTTGAAGTTCTTGTTCAAAGTGTGAATAGAAAACTGACATCGTATTCCCTACCGAATTTCATCCTGATTTTCTTACACTTTGCCGAACGATGTATAAATTTTCCATCGAATCCTCAAATGAACTGATTATTGTACACGATAAACTATTTCTTTATTTCCATAAATGAAAATCCATAATAATAAATCTAATGATAAATCAGTACTAAAACTCTATATATGTATGTGTGATATTATAACACACAACAATATGTATCACAACTTCTTCAACGCAGTTAAATATCGCCAACATTTCTATATTGAACAACATGTATGTATTGTATTTTACGTTCTCCGCGATCTCGAGATTACTGATAAAAAATTAAATCAAATCTAAATCCTAAATTGTCACGACAAATAACTTGTATACTCCGTTTCAATATTTTTGCATCTATCATAACAAATGAAAATAATTCTTGAAAATAATTCTCAAGATGCAAATCTCTCAATTACTATTTATTTTCTTTTCCTCGCATTTGAAAACCACGCAGTTCACGTAGTGAACAAAATTATCTACTATATTTTGAACGCGAAGACGAAGGCAGAGCCCGGGTGTCATTCATGGAGAAACGATGACTGTTCTGCGAGAGTCGTTACCGCTTCGAAGTCGTTCGCGTTAATCTTCGCGAAAGAGTCGAACGATCCGACGGCTGTTAAGTTGCCTCAGCTAATGCCCATAGATCTATTAATCCGTGAGCGGCGTAACGCGCTCTCGCTGCACGATTAAATTAAAGAATTACCAGGGAACGAGGACTGATGCTGATGAAAAATCGCGAGCCTCGAGAGGCTGGAGCGTTGAAGTATGCTCGAGGCACGCTGAAGCGGTCACCGAGATCGAAAGCTCGGTGCCTACAAGAATTTTCGAACGCTTCAACGTAGGCATAGACGATATAACCGATCGAAAGATCGATATTTTTGACCCTGCATCGAAACGATCCAAACTTACACTGTTTTTTTTTTTTTTTAACTACCTTTTTGCCAAGAAATTAAACGAAATCTACAGTATCTTTTTGTCAAGAAATTAAATAAAACCTACAGTGAAAAAATGCAATATATTGTAAAGGCTATAGTACTAATTGAGCGCTGAAGTGAAACTGATTATCTAAAATTGAATTATTTTGATAATTCGAGTTAAAGAAATAAGTCCAGAAATCACGTTTGGGAGAACAGTTTTAGTTTTTATGTATCATCAAGTGAAGATAAATATCACAGAATACCACAGTTCGCTAGTATAATTCGTGTCTTTCTCTATGATTATCATAAAAAATCGTACGATCATCATTAGAACCTGGCAGGTTCCATAACATACGAAGATTGAAAGATTAAATAGAATTTTACAATCAGGTTAAACGTATCGTTACATTACATTAATGTCATTCATTTTGCTTTGATATATAACACTATCATTTCAGCAACTATATGTAATCATGTGATCGAATTAGTGAGTTGAAGAATGTTCAAAAATCGTGTTTTGAGATATTTGGAAGAATAGCTTTTTATATATTCACATTTACAATGTTGCTCCAATTTAAATATCGTCACGTTAATCTAGAAGAACGTTCACATTTGTCTACCTATGATTGAACTCATAAATCTTTTGGTCATTAAACTTGCATTGCTTTTTTTTAACTCTACTGTTTTTTTT
>CAJDYZ010011463.1:130370-140407 GCA_903986555.1 Heterotrigona itama
CTTTGAATTTTCTACAATGCAGAACACAAAATTACTACTTGGTCAAGGTAATTTTTAGTTCGGCAGCTAGTGTGTTATTGATGACTCACGACGCGATTACTACACACATCTCGCTGAATGACTTTATGCGTTATATAGGTAATATTGTATCTCCCGGATGCAATAACAACTGACGAAGATAAAACACCTATATAAAGCGTGATACGCGCGATACATGGTCGCCGCGCGAGTTTGAAATTAACCGTGTTTGCTAATTAGTCGCGTATTTTGATCGAACTTTGCTGAAACACAAACAAACGAGCTAACACGCGTGCACGAAGTGTACAAAAAAAATTAAAAATAAAGGATCTATCTCTATCTCATTTCGCTTATGTATTTTTTTTTTTTTACATTCTATCTCATTTTTTTCTTTTTAGCGCAGATATTACGTAGATATAATTCCAAACGAAAAACAGAGTTCCACGTGGATCGTTAGAACCGATCCGACTTCGATCTCGATCGATTCGGGGGAGTCCGGGCGCAGGTGCACGATTTCCCGGCGCGAAATTTATAGACCGATCCGCGGTAATCCGCGAGCAAGCTAGCCCGAGGAAAGCCGAAGGGATCGGCTTCGATTCAATGTCCTTATTCGCCGCGGGTATACGTTACGCCGCGTTATCTCGATACAGGTGCGTGCGTCCCGGCGCGGAAGATGAATGGTCGTTAGGGAGAGGAAACGATATGCAGATGAGAGAAGCCTGGATGCATCCACGCTGGACACTTTCGGCGCGGAAATGGTCGACAGAGCGGCCCAGGAGACCCGATTTGGCGCGATTTCGCGATCATCGGGCACCTAAATGGACGACAGCTCGCGGTTCGTTCCTGTTTTCCCGCAACGCTCTGCTGTAATTTCTCTCCGCGTCGAGGAACACGCCGGTTCTGATCGCGTGATAAACTCGGAGACCAATTAAAACTGGTAAAAATGAAAACGCTGGAATATAGGGTGGTGCTGAGTTAGTGCAGATTGAGTAATTCGATTCATTCCTTCTCTTTTCTTTTTCTCTACGTGAGAGTACGAGAAGACTGTAACTCGTTACCGCTAGCAGCAGTTTCATCGTAGATAAAATTTTCGCGAGCAAGTAAAGCAACGAAGCAAGTATATATATATATTGCCAGAAGTGGATGTGGCAAGCGATTCGACTATCCCGTGACCCAGAGACACGCGTTTGATCGCGACCCACTTCCCAGTCACGTTCCCTTCACGGATTACGCGGGGGGGTTTCGCAGGTCTCAATTAGGCGGAAGAAAAAGAACACGCCGAGATAATTCATGCGGGGCGAGCGCGCGGGCAATTTGAATTAATCGAAGCGTGCGGTAGCCAGGGCCGCTGTTGGCGTAATTTGTAAAGTAACCACGCGTTCCGTACGCATTATATAACCATAGAATACGTAATGCGCTTGGATGGCGGATCGGCGACCAGACCAGAAGTCGCCGGTGGAACACGTCCGCCACACGCGCATCTATTTTAATCCACTGATATTATAATAATCGTTGTGCAAACCGTTCCGCGTCGGCCCCGCGTTTCCCGGCGTTCGTGATCGACGCGGTCTCGCCGCTGAATGGGCCATGCCGCATCCCGATTCGCGCGCTCCGCCGCGCCACAGTCCACCCCTCGAGGGGCCAAACCGACACGCCGCGTGTAATCACTGTAATTTCGACGGTGGACCGGCGTAATTTTTGGCCAAGCGATATCGCGAAACTTTCATTCGATTTCATTAAAACCGCCGAGGACCCGGGGCAGTCTTCGCAGGTCGTGCGACGATAACGATTCCTCCTCCGGAACAAACTTGCACGCCACTTTCTCATCTCACTTTTTATCGTATCGGGGGATAAATCATTCGTTTCCTATCAGTTCCACGTCAAAGCTATCCTTTTACGCGATTTTGGGATTAAATACAACTTTTTTCAACATTTAAAAAGTGCTCTAGTATTATTTACAAAAGACTTAAATTTAACAGACTATTCCCTTTTTCTTTTTTTTTTTTTTTTAGTTATTTAAAATATTTTTCTCCAAATAGTATAAAACTCGAAGAATGAACGAAAATGAATATTAGCAGATTATATATTTTTTTTTTTGGAGGTTTAGGAGAAGATTTCATAATCTTTCCACGACGTGATTACATTCAGGCAGACAGTCGCCAAGAAATTACTCGACGCGATGTATAAGCAATCGATGTAACAAGTTTATTCACACGTTCGCTACGAAGATAACATTGTACTATGTTATTACATCATTTTCACAAAAAAAGTCCAGTTATTTGTATAATATGGTTGGTAGCTATGTTAAAATTAGATAGCGCGAAAATTGGGTGTGTGCCAACAAGCCGCAGCTCTATCTCAGCGTACGCGTAAAATGTCGGTGAAATATCCGCGGATCCGATTAAACGCGCTTCTCTTACGTAATGCAACGCGCTTTTGTTTACAGTACGTTGAAACGGTGAACAGAAGAAAGCGGCGTTCAATGCATCATTAACGCCGAATACAATTAAAAATGATTTGCAAGTGAAATTACGGCCGCTTCCGCGTCTTGAACAAAAGGTATTCTTTCGCTGCGTGTCGATGTTAACGAGTTACATTTCGGATCGCGTTTATATACTGGATAATGTCTCCAGATCCTCGTAATTTAAAAATTGATATGCATTTTTTTACAAATGCAGATATATCTCCTGTTTTTACACTTATCCACGAAGAATTCAATTCAAAAAAATTTTCTTCTCGAAATTAAACGAAAAGAAAAGGTAGAGTATTTAGTTAGCCGTAGAAAAGATAATTGCCTTTTACTTTCTATCAAATCTGCTCTGTACAAATGATACAAGTACCATACAACAAGAACATCTTTATTCGTTGCGATCAAAAACTATTGATCGACATGTGGGAACGTACGAAAGTATTTACCCATCAATCTGTGCAAGTTCACAATTTTTGCATGAAACTCGCGTCCAGCGATACGACGTGCTGAATTTCCATGTGCAGTGTGAGAAATATCTATCAACCACTTTCCAATTTCAACCAATAGAAAAGCAACAACAACAGCAACAAGAAAAGAAGGGGAAAAAAGAAACTCACAGGCATCGACGGTGGCATTCCGCGGAGTGCAGCAGCGCTCCATTTGCGTTTCCTGTTATGATACTGCGCAGCCGTATAGCCACTGTTGTTATGATGACTGGAGTACACGGTTGTACGCTGTTGCATCGAGGGTCGAAACGCGGCGTAAGACATTCCCGGATACCCTTTCCCGTGATAATCACCGATCTCGTATCTGTGAGAATCATGATGCAGATAAACACTGTCACTGCTGGCGACACTGGACACCGGCACTCTGTAACGTTCCTGCTCGTGCTCGTGCTCGTCAATCTTTCCGATTGGTCGGTCCGGCCTGGCGCCATGAAATGACGCAGGCAGCATCGCCGATGGTCCATAAAAATGCGGAAATCCGTAAGAGTTCGGAAGCCCGGTTGTTACCGGTCGCGGCGGGTAGCTTTGATGCGGCGGCTGACACTGGCTAATGATCTCGATATTTCCATCGAGCTTCGTCGTCGTCGTCGTCGGAGGCGGAGGAAGCGGAGGAGGAGGAGGAGGAACGATCGGTTTTTTATCGTAATGATACTCATGGTGAACAGCGTGGTACTCGTCTTGAGGCTCTCGTTTCACGTCGAACAGATCCGTCGATTCGGGCGCCTCGACTTTAACTCTAACCTGGCCGTCGGCGTCGCTCGAGCTGGGATTTCTCGGCGAATCCCTCGGGGCTGAGTCCCCGTCACCTACGCTACCCTGCTGCATCTTTCGAAGGACGTTCACGGTGACGCGACGACTCGCGTCAGACCGCGAGTTCGACCGCGTCGGATCTCGGTCGGATCATCGGCAAACTAGGAACCACGAATGTACTGCGACGATCGGCGATTCCAACGAGCATTATACGTACGAAAACGGCGGACTAATAATAAGAGTGTTGGAAACCTCGAGTCGAAGGAGTAACGAGAACACCGAGAGTCGTCGAGAGTTTCTACGAATTTCGTTCGAACGCGATTCAAATATTATCATAATTCTCAATAATCCATCTAGATGTCACGCGGTTGGACAAAAAGGCAGCTGTCAATATAGTGACAAACGCTATTATCGACACCGTCGCGATTCCCATGTTTTTCTCCTGTCATGAAATGTCGTGAAGGAAGAGAGGCATTTCAGTATCACATTTACGTAGGCGTGTGTGTACCTGCCGGTTATTTTGAAGTGTCGTTAAAACTGCCTCCGATGCGTGATCGGCAAAATTCTAAACATAACCGGCGTGGAGCAACGAGATGGCGGCGTTCGAATGCATGTGTTTGTACAAGAGCATCGGGATCGTAGAGGATTGTACGCTTGCATATCCAGTGTGAAAGAAATGAATCGGAAGTGGAGTAGATAATCGAGATAGAAGAAGCGAAGAGTCGACGAGCGAACAGAAGCGTTTGGCGGCACGCTGTCGGTTGGTAGAAGCAACGCTCGTATAGCTGGCTCGCTGCTTTTCGGTCGAGTGGAGGGGATGAGAGAGGGGAGGACAAGGGCGGCGTGACAGTTTCCGTGTCACGTGTCCCCGACCTTAGGCCCCGCCTACGACTCCGATTTTCCTTCGGTCGGATCGTTACCTGGCCCTATCGGAGGCCCTTTGCTTCTCATCATTCGTCGAATGTCGCTCGTACGAGTCACACGGCACCTACCGAGCGTCGATCGACAGAAAAACGATAGGCTTTCCTTCAGAGGGTTGTCACTTGCAGCTAACTTCCGGCGCGAACGGACGAAGGAACAGAGAGTGACAACGGTATAGACACGCTTCGAGGCTTCTCTTCTTTCTCTCTTTCTCCCTCTCTGACAGCGGGAGGCGATGAAACGTCGTCGAGCGTGAAACACCGTGTACATATACGTACGCGCGCGACGACGAACAGACGACTCGTGTCTTCACCGTATTCCGCGAACTTTTTACGGTACACTGCTTCGAGAATCCAGCGGCAACCGACGTGCTCGCTTCTCGTTCAGTCACAGACAGCGAGGGAGGGGGGGGTCGAACCGTCCGCGGATCGAACTCGGCTCTCTTCATGTGACACGTTTTTGTTCTCACGATCGGCTGTATCTCGCGACCAGGGTCACCAGTTACGGGGAGAAAAACACCATATCGGTCAAGAACGCAACGAGCATACGTAAGGATGCCGGATTGCCTCGGTCGAGCTGATCGCGTACGAGTTTCGTTCCACGCAGCGTGAAACTTGGCGGAGGTGCGCGGCCACCACCAGCCAGCGGGAACGCACGAGCCTGCCCGAACACACCCGAGCTCCGATATATCTCTACCTACGGAGTTGGCCGGCTACCTCCCGCCTTTCGCAGCTGCCTACTATAGCTGCTAGATCCACTTTGTGGGCTCACCTTTTGTTGAATCTACCAGTGCACTTCTATTCACGGCTTGCTTCTTCCCGCGATCTGTCTACGCATTCTCCCGCAGTGTTTTCGCCCATTTACCCAGCCCCGACACAAACCGTACCCCTTTAAGCCAATTCCATTCGAACTCGCCTATCTTACCGAGCCTCTCGGTTCTTTCACTCCTTCTCGTTATTGATATTCCAATTCCTTTGGAATGTCAACAGATAGTGTAAATTTATTGTCACTTTCTGCCACTCTTATTCCTCTTCGTTGCTTTTTTCAATTATCTACATAAAATACCTACTATTTTTGTAACATTTTTCTAACCCAAATGTTTCGTAATAAAGGCTCGATCGAATCGATCCATATCGATAAGAGAGAATACGTAATTATCTGTCTGTGATTAACTTCAGAACTAATAGATACCTAAGTATACAAGTACGTATGCCTACATTTAGCGTGTACAGTCACTGAATTATTAGATATAGGTTATATATTAGAATCAGTTCAAATCTGAGCATAGCAAGTGAGATAGTGTTTTTGTGATATTGTTTCTTAGCCTTGTTGTATTTTTACCAGTTTAAAAGGTTTGTATCATTTCCAATTCACGTCGGTATAAAGTTATTGGATTCTAATTCTGACATTGATGATTGATAGTTGAACTACATTGAATCATACTTTAACAAATAAATTCAATAAGCTGCTTTATTTGACGAGTTTGTCCGCTTGTAATTACTTGCTGAGTGGCACTAACTTAACGGAAAGAAATATCGAGCTTGAGAGGTTAACGAACACTCCCGGTTCCATTAAAGCATCATTAATATATGGCAAACACGGCGAGCAAGAAGAAAACAGCAATTTGCTCGAAATAAACGAGAGGCAGGCAACTTTGAAGCTCGTGCTAATAAATGCCGCTTATTCGAATACTAATTTAATCTATTTACCGACACTTCGTTTCTTTCGCATTTTCATTCTCTGCGATAATGAAATCATTAATAAAGAATTGAACAGACATATCTGTGAAACGGCGCGTAAAATGGACATGTTAAAAATAACGTTACGGCGAGCATTCGACGCGGGTCGATAAGGAAAGCACCTACAATTGTGGCACGTAAAAGGGGGAAATTTATCATTTCCGATTCTGCGTTACCCTCGGCGTCTATTTCGATGAGAACCGCCATTCGCGATTCTGTGCGCGCCGTTACACGATATATCAGATTACGTATCCGTTGCGTCATGTAAATTGATACTTGTACATGGCTGAGCACCACCAGCGAACATTTATTTGAGTGATAAATTATCGTAATGTCGAACAGTCACGCTTTCAATTCCAATTTCACTAACTAGATCACCGGGCATCACTCGACAGCCTAGCGGATGGGAATTTAATCCACGTTAAGTAGTCGCCAAGACTTGCACACTCGTTACACAACGGAAGGAAAAATGCTCGACGAAATCCACGAATCCACTCCTTATGCTGTTTGATGCTTAATTTGAAAAATTAAGCATTAATGAGCAAAGAAGTGCTTTCAATTTCTACATACCTTATGGATATATATGTTTGATATCGTTTTCCAGCTTATGAAAAGAAATTGATCTAGTTAAAAAAGAAACTACATATTTTTTTCGAAAAGCAAAACTTCTCATTCCCAATTTAGATTAGTAGCTGAAAGCTTCGTTTTTTAAAATTAATTGTTCAATTAATTGTATCACGATTTTCGTTCTAGGTCAAGAGGTTATTCTCCACCATGGGTGTCGACCTGTGCTTTCGAGACAAAGGAGACAAAACCCTCGACTCCCTTTTTCTCGACGCCGATCGCCCAACGATCCGCATGCATGTGCACTTTCACAACGGAATGACTGGTAAGAGAATTCAATTTCCATCGCAGTGGTTATCGCAGTTGCATCTTCCGTTCACTTTGTTCGTCTGTTCCTTTTTTTCTTCGACATACATCGAATCTTATATCAATTGAATTGAAATGACATGATAGATCTATCGGTCATTTCATCAAAGTTGCGTTAAAAAATCTTAATCCCTTACGTAGTTTGTACTATATCCGTGTGTAAAATAAAATTTTAGTTGCCTCACGTTAGGAATTTCGAAAGGAAACAAATTTATACAATTGACAATTGTTAAACTTACTTTCAATAATTTCCGTCGTAGCTTTATTCTATGCTTCTATCGTTCAGCGAGACTTATCTATCGTAATTACGGCGCAAGAGGAAAAAGTCCGATTGATAGAAATACGTCGGCGCGACCGATAGCAGTTGACAGTGACATATCGGGATCGAAAAATGTCCGAGATGAAATCGGCCGCGACCTTTAAGCGTGGTTGCCAATTTTTCAGCCGCGTTTCCGCAGCCGAGTTGTGCGATACAGCGCGGTTTCTCGCGCGATAGCCATTGAATCGAGCGAGAACGATGATATTTCATGGGCCGGAGAACGCAGGTTCTCGTTACGCAATCGGGCCACGCTTCCCAGCTGTCCGATTACAATTTGAAAGGGGAATGGAGGGGCCACGTATCGTAGGGCAAAGGAAAACAAGCCCATGTCATACGCATGCATCGATTATCAGCTTGTTTAAGTTATACGATGATACGTCCAACTGTAAGGAGGTCCTCGGAAAATTAGACCTATTTCCGGGACTGTTCATGCGAATTTAGAGACTGCTCTATTGTTGCATCAACATCAACAGTAGGTGTATATATAATATATAATTGTTTTCTAGAATGGTTAGAGCATTTCTGCGTTGTAGAAATTAATCATGCTGAGGCAAATTAAAATATTCACACACACACAGGATAATAATAAGTACCTACCTTATTTCATATTTCAACCAATATGTAGATATTGGAATTCTTCTAATGCCCAAGATATCGTAGTAAAATAATGGAGTAGATAGCAAACAAACTCTTCGTAACTCTTTGGGCATAATGGAAACGTCATTTTTATATCTTTTCGATAAAAAGTCAATACAGCAAATATTGGTACAAACGTTTTTTACGTGATACGTTTCGTGTTACGTCGAGGTAGATAGAAAGTACATACGTATATACGCAGTCGGTCAAGAGTTATTCGACCAGAGTCCGTAGCCACCGATGCTATTCGCGGCACGACGGATTCTCGAGTCTGCGTTTCTCAATCTCTCCCGACGATACCCAGCAGAGCAGTACCGCGGTGTACGAGCATCGAGTTGTTCCCCGAGTAATCTAATTTCCAATTTCCGCCCGGAGGACGGTTTGCACGATAAAATAATTCCGAGTTCCCGGCGTGTACGCTGGCTACCACCCTTCCCCGTTCCCTCTCCTTCGCCCCTGTCCTTCCGTGAAAACCAGTAATTACCGGCGCGGTCAAAGGATGTCGGACGAAACGCCGCGCCGGTGAAATACGTGCAATCTCGCGAGGAATTTTCACCGAGGAGCACAGTCGGCGTCGATCCTGGCGATCGTTTCCTGGAGAACGATCGCGAATGGGCGTGTGTCACCAGAGTGCCCGGGGACAGATCGAGCCAATGGGAAGGTGGGAAGGCGTGGATCCCCGGTGCCAGAGGACAGCAAGCGGACGACACGGGAAAGAAGGGGACTCTCGAGTGACGCGGCCGTCCCTCTGTCCCTCTCGACTCCACCGGGTGAGTCTGTGTCGGTGCTCGCGGTCCCACGGTCGGTCGACCGCGTGGTGGGGAGAGCACCGAAGGGGTCGTAGGGGAATATGCCGCGTGGTGGGGACTCGTAGCCCCGCCCACTCGATCGCCGGGAGGGGGAAACTCGAGTGCGCCGTCCACGGCGCATGTGGCTTCGCGTCCGTTGCCGTACGGCACACGAGCGACACGTAGCAGAACCGGACTCTCCGGATAGCAATGATTCCACGCCGTTGGCTATTTTAGGATGCTGAATCGGGAACTGAATTAGAGGCCAAATAGAAAGGAATTTCTTTGTTTGTTTGCTTTGCCGAGCTTCAAAGGAGAAGCGTGTCCAGCCTCCTTGGATTAACACACTCGTTTTTGCGTAGTATACCTACTTTATTGATGGTGCTGCACCGATCGCTCGCGTACGCCGTTCACCGTGTCGCGTTACCGTTTCCGAGTTCTGTTCAATTTCACGGGAGGAATGTCGGCTTCTCGTGTGATATCCGACTGAAATACGTGGCAATTTGTTCCAGCCGTTTAGAGAGATCGACTCTCTGCGCGAGTTACGTAACGTCGGCGTTTCAAGCTTACGGACGTATCGTAACGAACGGATGCAATATCTATGAGTAACTGCGCATATCTGCTTTAATCTGTTTCTACGCCTCTCGATTTTTCGTGTCTACCTGCTTTCGCTATTTGGGCTCGACAGGAGGAGAAAATATGAATCGTGTCATCGTTTGTTCCTATCAACCAAGTATTCGATTGTACCTAAAATCGAATTCCTTGGTCGTTACAACACTGACTGTAGAAGAATTTGGAAAGTTGTGTTCCAAATATCTTGACACTATTATTATTGGTACCTAACCTTGGGTACTTATCCGTGTCCCAACATTAATTATAACTAGGCACATTATATAAAGACGTAGGTAGGAAAAATATTGTCACAATGCAAGTACGTAGGTATAAAAGATTCTAGAGCGA
>CAJDYZ010011469.1:1757-12993 GCA_903986555.1 Heterotrigona itama
CAGTTCTATTTATCATGAGAATAAACCAGTGATCTTTGAAAACTATGAGCAGCACTGTTGTTGCAGTTTGGTCGCGCTGAATTTATTTGATGAGACAGAATGATTTGTCATCAAGAATGATTTTAATTTCTAATTGGTGGATCAGCAGGGGTGATTCTTTGTTGTATTCTTCCTATCGACAATTAATTTCGTGACTTTACTTTTGTCAATTAATTTCAGTCGTAGAAAGAAAGTTTAAGTTTAGATTTCTAAGTCGTATTTTTCCTTTTGACAATTAATTTCATGATTTTACTTTTGTCAATTAATTTCAGTCGTAGAAAGAAAGTTTAGGTTAGGTTCAAGGTCGTTTCTAAGTCGTATTTTTCTTATCGACAATTAATTTCGTGACTTTACTTTTGTCAATTAATTTCAGTGGTAGAAAGAAAGTTTAGGTTAGGTTTCTAAGTCGTATTTTTCCTTTTGACAATTAATTTCATGATTTTACTTTTGTCAATTAATTTCAGTCGTAGAAAAAACGTTTAGGTTAGGTTTAAGGTCGTTTCTAAGTCGTTCAATCTTTAAGTTACTTTAAGAGAGAAGTTCAGTTTAATTCTAATTTCCAGAAAAAAGTTCAAGTTCATTTTTTGAGTCACTTTCAATAATGAAAAGGATAGTATTGATCTGTTTGTGTGTGCGCGTTTCTGACCTTTAATCGAAGAGTTACTTAATAAATTCTTTCTAAAGGAAAAAAATACATCATTCAGATCGAAAACGAATAATTACTTTTATCTTTCTGATAAAAATAATCTCGTAAAAACTTTCTCGTTTTTTTCTAAAAAAAAAAATTCAAACGAAGCAAAATAAAAATGAAATCAATGTTGAAAGTACTGACTAAAATGTCAACAGGTTACTACACACGAGCAGGTTACTACAAACGAAGCAATCAACTTTCAAAGTACTAGAGCTCTTCGTTCTGCCGAAAGCTTTGTTTTCGAAATACGTAAACTTCTCGATCTCTTTTTCTCTGGAGTTTAAATACTCATTGCAGTTCCCCTCGTTCAAGTCCTCTCGACGTGGACGAAGGTTCCACCTGGTTTTATTCTCGTTTTACATGGAGCAATAACAGTCGCGGATGGACGAGTAACATTGGAAATCTTCATTGTCAAATAATCCGCGCGATTTGCTGGTTAAATATCCTCGTATCGTGCAGGCATACAGCTAGCTTCGGTGAACGAGTCCTGCTCGTGTCAGGACCTTTTCAACCACGTTTCTCGCGTAATGAATTAATGCTGTCCCGCTGTCGGGCCGGCTGAAGCATGAACATCCCGCCGAGACGGTTTTTTGGCGATGAAAGCACGCCCCAGGCGGAGAGAATTCCTCACTGACAGTCCGATACAAATAAAAGTCCCGAGAGTTAATGAGATCGATCAATTAAAGTCTGCTGCGAGAAAAATTCCACGGATAGAGGGGAAGAACGTTTGGGAATAAACGGGAGAGATAAGTAGGAAGATAGTTCAGGAGAAACATTCTTCCTGTTGGCAGTAATTTAATATAAGAACCACGGGCGGGATCGTAAATCGGTGCAAGAATTGTTGAAATTGTTTGAAATAATTACAAAGAAAAGAGAAAATATCCACTTCTCGTAATATATACGCTAAGTGAAACAAATCTTCACTCGGGTTACACTCCTTGAATTACGTTACATGCATGCGCACATGAATTTACATGAGTGCACGCGATTTAATTATTACTTGATTCGATAAAAATTCAAATTTAGTTACGGAGGTATGAAAATGCGCCCAACGCTGGAAAATACAGTCGTGTCAGTCTGAATTAACAAAGTTGATTTTTTTATATACATATATATACGATCTAATTATGTCTTTCGAAGAGAAATGAGTTTCTTCTGTTCTTTGATGATTATTTTGGAAATGTGACAAGAATGTTTCAAAAGTGTGGTTTTCTTCTATGGTGTATAAAACATTTCATATCCATTTTTTTAAATATTAAATATTCACAAAATACTTAGACCACAGACAAAGTAATATTATAATATAATATTCATAAAATATTCAGAAGAAAGTATCACCGTCAACAAAATTTTACAACGACGTGTGTGAAACATTCGAGAACCGAAATTACTTTCCTATCTAGTCAATACTTGGCACTACATCAAAAAGAATCACTATTAAGCAATGAAGAGCGATCACGGGGTTGAAAAGCAGTTCAAACAAAGACTCTCCTAACACGTTCCTCGAGAGAGGCTGGAGGAACACGAGCCTCTCAAAGAAACTCAATTCCTTTCGACATTTCCTTGCCATTTAATTTATTTCAATTAATTCGCGAGCAATTGTCCGCGAAATCTGTTTCGTGGAAAAATGCCGGACGAACGTCCACGTTATGAAAGATGAAAAGAAAAATCAACTTGCAAGAAGGCAGAACCAAGTGAAAGAACAGGAGCGGAAGAGAGAAATGTCGATAAAATCGTGGAGACCAGGCCGAGTGATTTCCTGCGGTGATTACAAATTATGAGTATTGCTCCTTTCGCTTTTTATTTAGCGGGAAGCAAATCAAATAACCATTCACCCTGTTGGTTATCAAAGTACCATCTGCTACAATTGTTTCCATTTCCCCGAAGGGTTCAGACACTTTATTTTTATTTTGGAGTATTTGTTTGCTACTTCTTCAGAATTCTCTATCAGCTCCTTTGCAATGAACGTTCGAAACTGTAACAAGTCATCAAGTGTACTCGAAACTCTTCGAAGATACGCAATAAATTCTTTCGATGAGATTCAAATAATATACAACTCTTATGTGATTCGTTATTTCGTTGCAGACAACTTTTCAATATTATAAGACTCCAGATTTCAGAAGATTTCTGAATAAATGAGTCTTTAACATTCTTTTTTACATTGGTTCCAAAGGATTTCTTTTTACCTAAAGTAATAGTTATCGAATGTTGACAATGTTTACTGGACAATCAAAATTTCGAAGCTTTTCTAATTATTAAAGTTAGCTTCGATTTAGACAATGTTGTACAATTCTTGTATAACTCATCCTCTCGCAAACGACTTCTCGCCGAATTACGGAAGATTTCTGAATAAACGATTTCTCGAAAATTTTTTTACCAAAGTACATACTCGGTTTTCAATTATCGAGACTTTCCCGCGGACATAACAATTACCTGCCTGGCGCGAAAAGTTGCCGGAAACTAATCAGTCGCCGCAGCGTTGGACAATAAACGAAAAACGAGGATCGTTCGGGGGAAACAACCAGCGAAATCGGCTTCACACGATCCTCGCTCGCCACACCCAGCGAAATTGGATCGTCAGAAGTTATCAAATTTTTTTTTTTTTTTTTTGGACGGGGGAGAAGGTAACCGGAAGTACAGAGGCGGGCGGTAGCCCCGCGAATATAATAGAACGGATGAGATTTCCCCCGTTCAAGAGAAATTGAATTGTTATCATGAACTGCAACCGGCTAAGGCTGACGCGTGCGGTTTTGTTGCTCGTGCCGGCTTATGACAGAACTATCGATCCTGCTACTACTGGTCCAACTCGAACTTTTCCTCCGCGTTTTCCCCTCGCCTGGCCCCTCTTTGACTGCTGGATTCGCCCATCCGAAATTCCAACCCGACCAGCCTCGTTCCACTCTGATCTTCGTGCGTGCAACACAGCCGTGCGGTTTCGTGCACGCAGCGCGGAATATAGAGCGCTTCACCTGCCTATCGGACCGCGTTATTTCGATAATCGATCCCCTTCTTCCTTCCGTTTCGCCCATAATTTACAACTTTCATCCCGCGGAATTCCCGCGGATTTCGAATTAATCGCGCGAGCGTCGAATTGGCCGCGTGGATTCAATAGGTTCTCGTTTGATTTCATTAGACGTTTATTGATTTTGGATATATTATGGTTATTATTGATAGCGGATGGTAATCACGGCGTTCGAAGGGGAATTCTGATCGTTTGGAATAATTATTGTCGATGGGATTTTTCTCGCGAAATTGACGACGAAGCGACGGACAATTCCACAGTGAATAATTTGTAAAACATCATGTCTCATAATTTATCATAACTTGAAAAGGAATTGTTCTCTTTGTAAAAGAGAGATTCGATCGTTGTCGAAACATTTTGGATCGAAACTATCGCTCTCTTCCTCGACGTGAAAAAGTACCATTGTTTCGACTCGAACTAACATAACAATTTAAATTGTTAACCAAGTTAATTAAAATTGAAAACTTAATAAATTAAAGTTAATTTAATATTATTCATTTCTCAAATAACAAAACCTACGTTTATCAAGTTGCTTTGCTTTTCAATTGTTTCGTATCGAAACACCAGTTTTAGCCAAGGATCGAAATTAATAAAGTTGGTTTTTAAAAAAACTCTGTTTGAACTGATATATTTCTAAGATTATAATATGATTTGTAGAAAGAAGTATTACACTTAGGAAAAACATTCGAGTAGTGTTCGCATGAAACAGATATTTTAGAAAAAATAAAAGTAAAATAAAAGTTCCATGGGGACAAATTATTTTAGAACATTTAATTAAAAATTCATTTTTATATTCGTGTACTGTTCATCGAATCATTCTCCAACAGGAAAATATCTATTTTTATACATCGTCAGTTCTACTCTGAAACTTCTATTTTTCGGGACTTGCGATATAAGAACATTTTTCAAAAAGCTTCTACGATCCACGTGTTTCAAATACCTATTTAAAAAGTTTCTTAAATTTCCCGATCCCTGGTCATCGGAGAGTTAATAAATTTCTCACAAGCGCGTAAAAATCCACAGCCCAGTTTCAAGAAGAGATTACGTTGAATCGAGTACGGGACGAGGCCAAACATAAAGACAATTGGTCTTCATTTCTTGAGATGTATCGCTCTACGAGGCTCTACTTGAGATACACGAGTCAGCTTCTACCCTTTAACGGAGATAATAAACGTTCGAAAATAAAACGATGTATGCGCGACGCGATAATAAAAGCGTTAAACTTTAATCCACGTACTAATGATTACTATGGCCGAAATCAACGCCGAATAAATTATCGGGGACGGTCGCACTGTCGCGTCAATTCCTGCTGGTGAAAATTGCGCGCGACCGATATTTGCGTTAACGATGACAACAACAAATAGAGCGCTCGATAAAATCCACCTCGATCAGATATTCTCGCTGTGAATTGTTTCAACAGTGAATCGCGTCTGATTTACGTTTCCTTGATTATTTGACGTTCGTCATCCCTCTCGCAGATCATCGAACGAAAATACAGGGCAAACAAAATTATTAAAACTGAAATGGTCGATACGATTCTCAAATACAAGGTCTGTAACATCGCTGCATTGAGATTGAATTTGAACGGGCCGTTCGTTTAATTGAAAATCTTCTGGTCAAAAATTCAATGAAACAGTATATAGATATAGAAATTGATACTACCTAAATAATAATCCAGCAACTCTTGTTCTCCCTAATTTGTGAAAAAGATCGGCTCACATTACTTGTTTTTCTTCCTCACCCCCCTATCGACGTCGAGGACTAGTCGGCCATCGTCGACAAAGGGACGACACGTCGATTCCAGCGGAACGGGACGACACGTTGCCGTTCAACTTCTGGAACAATACGGCTGATAATAAGATAACAACGGTGCCGGGAGCAAGATTCGACGACGAGGCTGTGCAAAAGCGAAAGACCTGCTGCTCCCCTCCCCCGCCGCTTTCAACCCCCATCCCTCTTGGTGGAATTCTCGCGATAACAAACTTCGTCCCGCTTTTGCTTTTCTACCTCCCCCCGCGAGATGAGATTTCACCGCGGCGCCATTGTACACCGTCGTCATTCCCCCTGCCACGCAACTGAATCTCATTATTTCAAATCACGTTGGTCAACTCTGCGAGCACGCAGAGACGTGGCCCAAAGGTGTATCGAACGAGACCGAAACAATCAGCCGTGCGATTCGCGGTTCCACGCGTATCGTCGGTTTGGCTTTCCCGAACCACGTAGTCGCGATCCGCTGAATTAATCGGCGAACGATGCGAGTGCACGGAAATATTCGCACACTCGGCGAAGAATCGGTCGATTATTTTAAAAAAAAACTGTTATAATTTCAGAAGAAATAAATTTGAAAGGAGAAAGGAAAGAAAGAGCTGTATGACAATCCGGTTGGTCTCGTTTTGTTAACATGTTACTTAAAACTATGTTTTCGTTCTCTGATGTTGAACTCTGAAGTGATCTCTGGCGTGACACTTCATAGTAAGTCGGTAAAACAAATTAGGAGGAATTAGATCAACTTGTTGGCCGAGAGCAAACTGGAGGACCAATCATTACAGTGCAAAGATACTCAAATAAATAAAATCTTGCAAAGTTTAAAACTTTGAAAATATGAAGCACACGAGCCTGGCATCGCTTTACTCGAATTTCAGTTCATCGTCTTATCGATCTCTGATTACCAAATTACCATTAATAGAACAAAATAAATAGTTACAAATTTATTTTGAGAAGAACTGGCCGGCAACGTCGCCACGTTTTCACACGTTTGATGCAAAAACGATCGCGATAATTGCCGGCAATTTTTACGCGATATCGTCGATCGTTTAACGGGGGAGAGGGGGGGGGATGGTAACGGCTGCTGCTGCTGCAGCAACCGTTCCCACCTCTGGCCTCTATTATTCAGCCGACATTAACAATTTGCGGCGGCGAGAGTGCGAGATTGAAAATTCCTGCCCGTAAAACGATACGATTAACGAAACACAGGGCTGCGCGTGATTCGCGGACATATCCGGTCTTCTCGTTGATCTCTTAATTCACCGGCCGGAACAAAGTTCTCCCATTTCTGCCCCTGGGGAGGGGGAGGGGATGGAGCGCGTTGAATTGAAACGAAATTACGCGCGAATCGTTCGCCGGCCGATTAGATAAGAGCCTGCCATGCTGTTAATGAAATTTCGGCTCCGTGATTTCGTTGAATCTTCCTTTCTTTTTTTTTTTTTTTTAACTCTCGCGTAATAGAAAGGCAAGAGGCGTATTTTTTTGTTTTTTATTCAACGAACAAGCATGCGCGTAATAGCTTAATTGCGGGCCGCTTTTGTTAATCGGCCGAAGCGCTTGGAATTTTTTTACGGAGCCCGTGCGCCACGAGATTTCGACGAGAAGAGGAGATTATTTCGTGAGATCTTGCGTTGAAGCGATTGTTGGAAATTCGACGAGTATCGATTCCTCCCCGGAACGGAGATTTAGGGGCTTTCTGGCAGTGAAGGGAGTGAACGCGAGCACGATCTCGAAGCATTCACCTGCTTTTCAAGTAGAACGTGTAAATAAATCTCTCTTCCTTTTTCGCGTAACTCTTTTCAATATTCGCGTAAAATTGCAAGGTAGTTGTGAAATTGGGGAAATTATCCATAGCCAATTCTAAGAATTACGCTTCTCTTACTACAAGAATTATATTCAATTTCAATTCGTAATTGACAATTAGAAAAATACGAAACAATTAAATATTGAAGATCATTATACAAATCAAGCGAATGACAATATTCAGGGATGACGTTTCATTTCCCCTCCCCCCTCCCCAAGTTATTGCTTGCGCCGTTGAATGATTCTTTACTGCATCGTCAGTTCGTCGCGAAACTTTGCCGATGAAACTTTCCTACAGAATTCCCCCTCGTGAGCTGTTTGATCCTCTTTCGTATCACTTCGAAAAGCATTATCTCACGACACTTTTAAGGCGTTACGTGTAACTCGTTTACCGAAGATCTCATAATCGTAGGATTATGAGATTCAGCCCCGGTTACGTCGCGCTAAAAATCATCGAAGCTAGCCGGGTAACAAAGTTCCCTCCTAATTTCACTCATCGCCCCGTTTAAGCTAAACGGGTTGTTTATTCGATTAGTCCTGCAAGTAGATCGATTACGTGTACGCTGTAGCGATTTTCTATCCGCCAGTGTAGATCACCAGCTGAAACCATATCAGAATTCGAGTCAATAGACGAGAAGACATTCGAAAGATTCAACAGAAAATTTTAGAAATCTAATTACGACTGTGAAGAAGGAAATTACTCTCGCCAGTGCTTTGTATCACTGGAACTAATGAAATTATTAGAAAGAATATTTCATTAAATTTTTATTCGCGTACAGTATAAATGCGAATGTAACTGTAACCTATATATATATATATTTTTTATTCATTTATGGAATATAGAGCCTGAAAATATCATATGTAACAATGAACACTTCGGTGCAACGTGCAGAAAAAATTTCAATTAAATATACCGAAATAATTGAAATATTTGGCAACCTTCCCCTGGAACTTATAAACGAAAAATTGGAGATTTCAAAGGGAACATTCCTAAAATTAATGAGTGCTGAATTAACCTGCGCGTAGCTTTTAATTTCGTTGGGGAGATCCAGCCAATATCTGCCGGAGGGGGCATAAATCTTTCGAACCGTGTTCGTTGGTACAACATTTTCGCGGCTGAAAATTAAGTGGAAATAACCGGCGATTCGACTTATCGTTATCGTTGGTCCCAATTTGCGTGAGTTTAGCTCGACTTCGTGAAACGGAGTTACGCGCATCGATAATTCCGAGTAACGCGTGTCGTTTTCAGCGTTAATGCGCGACAGCTGTTGTTCCTTCGGATAATCGTGCGTGGGACTTGCGATGTTTCGTCACGTACCTCCGCGAACAACTGATTTCGACGAGTGAAACGAGGATACGGCCAACCGAAAATTTAATTAGAGCTCTGCTTCGTTCCGTCGAACTTTCATTAACGGTGGCTGGAAAAACAAATCAAAACAAATGAAAATAAACAGTCCGCCGCCGAACAAACTACTATTCGATATAACGTTAATCGCGTTGGTCGAATTCTGATCGTTCACTCGTTATCCAATTTCAGTCTGTTTAGCAACGATAAGAACTTCTAGAACTTCTGGATAATTAAACATATTTAATCATACGAGAATGTTGAAAATGTCACCTGGGAAAATCTGATGAATCTTCTTTTTCTTGGTTTCTCTTAAGTTGAGAAGAGAGAAGAAATTTGTAGAAGTGCTTTGTGAAAAACAAATACTGTTATCAATGAACAAAAATTCAATATTTATTAGGATCGTTAGGAGAATTTACTAAATCTTCAATTTTTTTTAAATTTACTAAAACTCTGTAGTCTACACTGCTAGAAAAGTCTTGGAACACTTTCTGTTTACTTCAATATTCAGTATTTACCGTAATAAATAATAAAATTGTTTAAATTCACACGTATTTCATAAATTTCATTATAACACATTGCGGATGAATACCTTCTTCTTGTATAAAAATATTATTTAATTTTTTAAACAAATATAGTACTTGCCCTGAGACTTTTAAGCAAGGATATACTTACATAATTTTCATCCATATATTTTCAAATTAATTTCCACACAACATACGTACATGCGCGTGAAAGTTTCATTCTCGCGAGTCGATGTACAAGGGAAGAATCCTTACGAGGAAAGTTACGGTGTGTCCAGTGTCGATCCAAGTTTAAATAGCAGTTCAAAGAGTCACGTTCCTCTATGGTGACGATTTTGTGATAATTCATAGCTACTCTAAATTCCACGACGACCGACGTGAAGACATATAACCGATAATCGCGTTACCGTTTCAGACTCGAGGCTAATTTGATTAGCCCCTTGTGAAGGATATCTCCAGCGGAACTGATCCGTCTTCCGATCGATAGGGATCGATTTCGCGCTTGTTGAAGATAGCACGAAGAAATTAAAAAAAAAAAACGCTAACACGATTATCTCGCTATTTGTCGACGACGTGGTTCGAACATTCGTGGTTCACAGAGAAGATTCTCCCCGAAAATTCGTTTTTTAAGACAATAAACTTTGAACGTGACTAGTTAAATATTGCACTTATCTGTACGCTCGACTTTCTCGGAAACGAAAAATGTTGTTCTTTATTATCGGTGATTTATTCTTTATTTTAGATATTTTATTTACGCATATTTTTTTCATGTAAAAATCGCTCATTTCGCGGAATCAGAAGCACTCTGTATAAAGTTTCTCCATTGCTATTCATCGCAACGAAACAAAACGAAAACTATGCTTCGTGCAATAATTTGCAATTTGTACGAGCCACGAACGATCGCGCAACTTACGAACGGTGTAAATGACTGATAACGTGGCTAATAACGATCGAATAACGCTGATGCTGAAGTTTCTAGCTGGTCTACGATACTTCGAGCTGCGCAAACGTTTATAACGCTATTAACTGCGTTAGCGATGTCCCCGCGAATCCGCTAGAAACACTTTCGAAACAATTGCAGATCAGCATGGAAACTAACTTCGCGACGCAGCCTATGATTTACGTTTATCGCGGACGAAATTGCAGCCTATTGATCTTTGGAGACTGGAAATAGGTCCACCATTGTGATATCGTTGACTGGTTTTCAAGAAATTTCCGTGTCCCCTCCGATCAATTTATCGCGCGTTGTGTCTCTGTAAAATTAATTTAAGAAGATTACCTTCAAATACGAGTGTACTACGAATGTTCGTGAATTCCCTTAGAATGAATGCAAATTGTATTGTATAAAATATTGTAAGATATTGTACAAAATACGCTACTATGCATATTCATGAGAGTTTGGAAACTCATTTAAAAAATAAATAGAAATGGTATATCCTTTCGCATATAAGGATTTCTATTCTGTTCTTTGCTTGCAGATATTAAAATGCATTATTATACGCGAAAGAGTACAAAAATTCGCTTTAAAAACCCTCTAGATAGATACAAAGCTTACCTCAGAGAAAGATCTATTTGTATTACCTCTTCACTCCATTCACTGCTTGCAAATATTAAAGTCATTATGTAAATCCATAGAAACTTAGAAATTCATTTAGAATTTCTCTTTTAAAAAGAAACTAATTATACCAGTTTTCTAACGAATTCTCATTCGCCACTCGAAATTATTTCATTCCATCCTCATTATTAAAATGCATCATTATATCTACAAAGACTCAAAAATTCATTTAGAATTTCTGTAGATAAACACAAATTTAATATATTTCTCTTTTGAAAAGAAACCGATTATATTAGTTTTCTATCGAATCCTCATTCGCCACTAAAAACTATCTCATTTTATCCCAGCATCATTATATATATTCATGAAAACTTAAGAATTCATTTAAAATTTCTTTAAGCAAATCTAATACGTTCCTCTTTTTAAAAGATAAATTAATTGTCTTTCTACCGAACCTCCTCATTCACCACTAGAAATTATTTCATTCCACCCC
>CAJDYZ010011469.1:30041-41258 GCA_903986555.1 Heterotrigona itama
TTCACGGTAATTACTTCGAGTAACAGCGGTGTTATTGCGAAACGCTTGCAACGAAACCACCACCAGTGTTAATTTATTTTTGCCCGGTCGATAATTAACGCCAATTCCAAGGGACGTCGAGCTTTTCCCTGCTCTTTTTCTTCCCAAACTTTCTCGGAACTTTCTCCCTGGCACGAGAAAATCGCACTGAAAAACTTCCCTCCTTTTCCGATCCGTTCATAAAACTTCTCTATCATTTACTACATTATTTTTTTTTTGTACTTTTTCTATTTCTTCTTCGAGGAAAATTTCATTTCTCGTTCATTTCACCGGGTGCTCTACAACAATCAAGCTTTATTCCGTATATTCTGTGAACATGATAAAATAAATAATTTTATATTAAAAGGGATCGTTAAATTACTTAGAAAATTGTGAGTAGAAATTATAGTAAAAGCGTGGAAAATATAGTAATGCAAAATTTACTAGATACTAATTTATTTGACAACAAATCCTGCTCCAATAATTTTGATTAAACAGCAACTAGTTTAACGATCGATGACTGATCACTTCAAATTTAATAATAATTAGCTACAACTAACAATCTATATACGATTAATCATAGTTGTAACCAACTAGTGTTGCCAACTGACCGATTAATTTTTAACCAATGTGACTAACATTTAAAATAACTAATGACTAATTACAATCAGTGATTAATTAAAGTTGTGGCTAACCGGAAACTTTTCCCATGAAATGATTCAATTCAATTATAACTATCAATCAGATTATTAGATCATTTTTTAATTACTGTTGACTTGTACCCTTCTCTGTCATCGAACAGCCATTGTTAATTATATTATTAAATATCCCCCCCCCCTCCCTGAAATATCGATAAAAAACAAAGAAGCAAACAAATACAATCGTGCGTCGCAGGAAAGTTAGTGTCATTAACGACACTGTCGGTTTTTAATCATGTTCGCGGTAACAACGAAATGTTTAGGACAGCCTGTCGAAACGGAAACACTGGCTCTCGCCAAAGGATCGCATCGGAAATCGTGCCGCGGTTTATAGTTCAAGGATGGCTGTCTCTATTCCAGGATAAAGGAACCTGGCGTAATTGATGGGCTCGCGTCACGCTAACCGCGATAATGTCCGTCACGTGACCAGGCTAAGTTCTCCTTGGCACCTAGCTTCGCGTTCGCCGCCGTTCTTCCTGCATACGAAGATGGATTTCCGGTTTGTCACGCGATCCACGTACATAAAGTAAATAAAGTGAGAACTTTCGGGGGATCGTTATTTCTTACTTTGTTTCGACTAATCGCAAGTGTGAACTTCGTATCGAAATCAACAGTTTTTGTACGTAATTTCTTCGTCCTTCGTCCATTGGCGATGTTATTTGTATATACTAATTTTTAGTTAATAACTGCGTCGTTGTTTGACGATTTGAGCAACCCTCAAGTGTCGCATTATGTTTGTATTTTCTACTTGTCGAGTCTCCAGCTATATGAAACTGAAATGTAGATATAAAAATAAAAATTTATTTAATAAATCACGTGTTGCTGAAATCTATCTATTTATATTCTTCTGTGTTTCTCGTATTAATGATATAAAAATGAATCCTAAGCTTCAAACCTAGATCTGTAAAAGCTTAAGTCCTTAACGCTCGAACTCTTATTCTCACGATGATGATTGTAAGCAGTGATCGTAAATTGCGAGATAACACATACGCCATATGGTATTATTTACTTCAACTTTACTTAAGAACTTTGACAGCTAAGCTTCAGTCTTAAAGGGTTAAAAGCTTGAGCTTCGTATGATAATAGTCCTAAAGACTCAGCCTTTGAGCCTTGAAGCTTCGAAGACTCGAGCTTTATACGACACGTATTTCCTGCCGCCTCGCTTTTTGGATTAATTCTACTCAAAATTTTATTTAGAAAACATGATACAATACACGTACAATAAAATCATACTTCTGTATATTTCACGTACCGCACGAGATTATTATGGTAGTAAAAGGGGCAATTTAAATATCTTATTAAGAAGAACTACTGGTGATATTGCGATGCACGTCGAACTGGTTTATAGGGGACACTCTTGGAGTTTTATCACCAATATAGTTTCGCACGACCAGCGAGTCAAAATGGCTGCGCCCATGGTGGATATGCATCGATTTAATAACCAACAGCTTTATGGAGACATTTCAAGGATGCTTCAAAATATTTGACAGAGTTCTCCTTATGTTACACAGTAACATATAGAAGCATAAACAACAAGCATTTTTGTCACGAAATATGCAAAGAGAGTTGCAACTTGTGCAAGAGTTTGCTTGGACGAGTTCACTTTCGGGCATTTAGAAAAAAAAAAAAAAAAGAAAAAGAGTTTGAAAGAAGAATTTTTCGAGAAGTCGCTGATTCATAATTAGAGCATTATAGACAACAGCCGACGGCACAATGTTCATGAAACATTCAATCGTTTGACTGGCCCGTCTGTGCTGCTTGATAGAGATCGAGGAACATTAGCAGACTCCAATGAATATTTGAACGCAGCTGAAAGCTTCCAAAGACATTCAGAGAAGTTCCTCGATGGCCTCTTCTTCTATCGTGCGGCAGGCATACTTCCCAGAAGTATCTGGTCCCACGTGAATAGCCAAGAATCGTCCGCGAATCTGTTGAGACACACGAAAAGCTTTCTGAACTCGAAAACTATGTACACGGCGGAAATCGTGTACCTTTGAGAAGCCCTTCTGCATATTGTCCTGCGTTACGAATCTACGGACAATCGCCATTTTGAAAGCAGATATCAAGTCGCGAAAAAATCAAGACTCGAACTTACCTTTGTTACTGGTAACAGAAATCCAAATTTCGCCTCTAAAATTGCAGAAACATCGTACTGAAAAAATAGACACGAGGCAATTGGGAATTCTACGATGTCAGAAAATTGAGTCGATGATCTAGATTTTAGACAATCACGAAACCATTAACCTTGGAATAATATCATTATAATAATTTAACAGATAAACAAAACTGAACATACATATGGACTTTTTAACATTAATAATATTTTATGTAGAATACAAAAAAAAAAAGCAGAATATGTAATGTTTTGTGGGATCTTTTGATTTTCCAAGAAAATTAGATGACCTTGCTACCATCATTATTCTGGAAAATATATATGTTTTCGTAAAATCACAATAATTTAAGTGAAAAACTATAATAATTTAAATTGTTATAAAGAAAGATCGTACAACAATTTACTCAATCTCACTCGCTTCAAAACATTCTATTGTAACATAACTACATCGAATTCAAAATCCAATTGTTAATAATATAAAAATCGAAATTGAGGATTTACAATGTCCAATAATACTCTAATTGTTTGATTTTGCTCTTGAAGTGAGTTTTGAATTGAAAAAGAAGGAATTTTAGAAATTGAAAGAACTTTCCAAATCTCTGCCAATTTCAAAAATACCAATAAAGAATCCGGAACGTTGAAGAATCTGAACTTTGTACTACTAACCAAAATTAAAGTTCGCAACAATATAAAGTCTCTACGAGAACCAAAAATCTTAAAAAAAAGATAGATCAAAAAATTTAGGGTCAAATGTAAACCTAACCTAGGCCTACTAAAACGTATGAAACTTTCTCCTATATTATAACATATTTCATTTTAAAATCACGTTTTGATGAATCTGATTCTCTGGTCTCTGTTTAAAAGCGTAGTGTATGAAATCAATCGACACTTTCATCATTAACATTTAGTATTAAACACAGCGATACGAGTGTTAATTTATACATGATCATTTTGTTTCTCTAACAGATCACGGTATTCAGCATTGTTGTAATTATTTAGCTTCGTCGTGTAAGTGATGCATATAACGAATAGAAACGATTGGATTTCGCCACATAAACGACACAGATGATAATACCAATGAAATTAAATTTCATCACAGATATTCAGTGGTTTCAATAGCACGAAGTCGCACATGAAAATGGGTAACGATACTACAAACCATCTTCTTGCGAATACAATTACCATCAGCGTTCATCACGACGTCAGAAATTGGACTTGTACGTGTGAAAGTAATTTTCTATCCTGCAAAGAAATTCCTCACACGACCCTTGCACATTCGAGATATAAAAACAAAAGAATCGAAAAGAATAGAGGAAGGAGCGAGAGGAAGAGAGAGGCAAAGGAGACAAGGGAGCAAGAATGCAGAAAGGGGCAAGTTAACGGGTGCTGGGATAGACAAAAGGGAACGGAGTCTATTTCCCACGTTGAAAGTGTTTCCCTGTTGGTAGCCGGGATAGTAACATCGAGGCACCGGGTGCAATCTATTGTCAACCCAGCGGTGCCGGGGTTTGTAACAATGGCTCTCTGTGTCGGCGACGCTTTTCATCACCGCGTAAACGCTATCGGTGACGTGAACACCGATCTTCGTGTTCCGCGGGATGAGGCCGCGAGAAAGACACCCCCCCCTCCCCCCAACCGGATACTATCTCCTCGGTGTTCTTCCTTCTCGCTTCTCTCGCCTGGTATATTTGTCTGACTCTTGGCCGTCGCGGCAACGAACGCCTGGGATGACAAATCGATGGTTGTTTCGCTGATCGTCCAGATTTGCATGCGGCGGGATTGTTTAATGCGCCACTTCGTCGACAAATTTGTCTCGTAAGGAAGCACAACGTGCGAACAGGTCTTCTTTGTCAAGTTGAATTTGGCAAAAAGTGTCCTCGGCAGACTGATTCCCAATATCATTGATTGTTTTGTGAAATAATCAAATAGTACGGTTGGATCATTGGCTTGACAGATTTTACTCGATCAGTTTAACTCCAAATTACTCGCCAATTGGGTCCGATTTTAAGTCAGCCAATCTTAAGTCAAGATTTATATAAAATATCCTTCGCAAATTTACAAGCTACAGTGCTTCAGCGCAATATTTCAATGGCTATGAACCAAATTGCAGAGTGCCTAAACGAATGTAACAACGAGTTATCAGTTCAGCTGGTTTCAATTCCGATATTTACACGATGTCAGAGTGACTTATGTACCGCTGAACGTTGACAGATTTACGATCGCCGAGACACAATTTATCCGCCATTAACGCCTGCCTTGACGTTCATGCAAATATTCGAGTGTCTCCGATTCGCTGGGAACATTCGATGCCACACGTTCCAAATCGGTCAGAGCCGTTGTAAACGGTCGACAAACAATTTTTGAGGCGGCCTCAATTCGCTGGACGAGCAATTCCTCGTTGTAAATCAAACGGAATAGTTGGTCGAGGGGGGGGAGGGAGTTAGGTTCGCGTGCCAACACGTCCTTCGCGATGTTCCTTGGTTATTAAAGCGGCGCTTAAGCCCGTCAGGATGTGCATACGCGGCGATAAGCCGAGGCCTTAGCCCAGTTCACCATGAAGAAACGGATACTATCGCGTGGGTCGACGATATTATCCCTCCCGATAAAAACATCGTCGACTCGGAACAAGCACCAATTTCCAAGCCATTAATTTCTAGACAGATGCTTAAATTTGCAAACGTAATCTTATTCCCCGTATCTTAGATGAAAGCTGCGTGGATTAATTCAAAATCTCGGGCCAGACTTATGCACGTGCTTGACTTTATTACGTTCAACTGTTGACCCAGTTGTATTTCCCTTAGCGTTGAATGATACCTCGATTTCGAACAACATATGGAGAACTGGTGTACAGGCTGTTCCCCTGATTCTAAATGAAAGAAGTAAGAAATAATTTAAGAGTGCATTTTTTAAATTACTTTCGCACTTAATTATTCCTTTTGTTTTCTTCAAATCAGTTACGTAAATTTAAGTATACTTGACGAGTTTTCGAACTCGAAAAGCTTCAAATGGAAAAATTTTACTTTTCCTTTTCAGACTTCTATTCTTCTGTAAGGAATCAGAGGTACAAGCTTTTATATTTTCTTTCTTATTGATATATTGATTTCTGTTCGTCAAGATAGGAACAAGAAATTGAAATAGAAAAATTTGTAGGTTACAAGTAAGAGTAGAACAATTAGAGCTAATATATTTTATTCTTAACTGGATATTATTGGACATTACAGTCCACATCACAGCAAAGGGGGATAGGATTTTAAGTCATTTAATTTTGGAATTTTCCATTTCATTCAATTTCTTTTTACTGATCTAAAATATCAAGTGTCCGAAATATCCTATATTTTTGTGATCCAACATAAATTGCATCTATAACCTAAATTTTTGTAATCCATATACATTCTAAATTCCTTTCTTCTTCTCTAAATTCTCAAATACGTTTCAAATCCTTTTAATCTTAAATAGTAAATGTCCGAAATATTCTAAATTTTTGTAATCTAACATAAATTACTATAATCGTCTATAAAACGTTTTTGTAATCTACACACATTCGTTTTTCCCTAAATTCCCAAATATATCCTAAATATTTTTAATCTTAAATTCTCGAATTATATCCTAAACTTTTGTAATTCAATGCAAATTGCTACAGGCATCTATAACTCCGATAATAATATTGTTTGAAGACCAATCATAGCCTTACATTCTTCCAACTTTTATTCTTTGTCCAAAAAAAAAAAAAGGTGCAACAAAAATTTCCATTAAATTATATTACATTATAATTCCTTCGCGTAATATCGTATGCTATAATCTTTAAACTCTCCCCTGAGCTATAAGCTCTCGCATTTACCAGCGCTGTTACGATTATACGCAACGGGAAGTACTAGCCATGCAGGAAGTGAGAATTGTGGAAGGAATTCGAGAGGAAGCTTAGCAAAGTGCAGCACGCGTTTCGTGAAGTTCGGTCGAATTTTTCTTGCAGTTGGCCAGCGAGTCGCGCGATTCCAGGTCAACGAGTTCGTCGATGTGGGGGTGGTGGATGTTGGGCGAGCAATGCTTTCGACGTCGCGACTCGGGGGAATGATACCGTGCTGGCTGATTAAATTACACAAAGGTCTCTTTGACCGGAACCGGCCGATCGAGTTGGCATCGGCCGTAGGCATCGACCGCCCGGAAAGATGACAAACTTCGTTTCCGTCCTCCTGAATCTGTTTCACGGTCCAGCTATGAAGGGACTCGGAGAGAGAGAGAGAAATTGGAGGGAAATCGAGAATGAAAGGCTAAAGGGCCAAGTTTCGAATAGAGAGACGCAGACTGTGGAGGGGAACTCGGAGGAGAACGGAGGAAATTAAAGAATGGGAAAGTTCGATTATATGGAAAAGGAGCGGTGAGAGAATCTAGAAGGGAGGAAAAAAGTAGATTGATGAGAGAGGAAAGAAGAAAGTTGCAGAATGGTCGAATTAGAGTGAGTAAGTTCAGGTTGAAAGGGAAGAAGTACTTTCAGGAAGGCTCGGTCCCAGCCTTGTAAGACGAGAACAATGGAAAAGTAATAAACGACGATAAAAAAATGGTGGTTGATCGTGATGGTAGGATACGTCTAATTGCCTCTCTTCTATCGTTTTTACATTCGACAGACGAATTTACTATATACGAATGTTTCTTGTGTATAAAACAGTTCAGATTTTAGATTATCTAACTTCGAGATTGATTGTAAGTTGTATTTGAGTTTTCTGGCTATTGTACTCCTTTGTCATGTTCACGCAATAAATCATCGTGTGTCGTAACTTATGCAATTTGAACTCCACGTATCTAATCGTATAACTGTTACGTTTCTGAAGATTTTCTGATGCTTCTCTATGTGAAAATCGTACATTTGAATAACAGTTAAACAACTGAACAAGATAAAACGAGAAACAAAATACAGAAACAGCGAAAGAGTCACGGTACATAAAACAATATCTGAAAGGAACGAAAGTAACCATTTAAAGAATGAAAGACACTGTGGATTACGAAAGAAAGAGTGAAAAGACACGAGCTTTAGAGAGAAAATTAAAGAGAAAAAAAGAATCTTAATATTACGAAGACAGAGCAGAGAAAGACACAAGGAATAAAAATGAGTGTTGGCAAAAAAAAAAAAAGAAAAAAAGAAAAAAAAAGAGAAGAAGCGCTAAAGAAGAAAGAATGATAAGTACATTTCTGTCCATCTTTTGCTCTTAATGCCACTTTGCAGTAAAGACGGAATATTTTAACATAAAACAGCTAAAAAGAAGAAATGACTAATCGTCGAAGACGAACAATATTTTAATGCCTTGAAATATCCTTTAAACTAAAATGAAACAAAATAAATTTAATGATGATAAATAAAAAAATTAATTGATAATAACCCTGAAGCTATTGCCCAATAAAAAAGAAAAAAGAATTGGAAAAATGTCACTCATTAAATGTTCTTCCGCCATACTCTTCATTTTAGGTCAGCGAGTCGAGTCGAGCACGTGGCTCGTGAAATTCGCAAACAAATTCCGCGGAGCTGGTCGCGCGTATTGTCGATTAATTCGACGAGCGGCGCGCTATGAAATGCGCTCGATCCGCTCAGCAAAGTAGAAAAGGATCATTTGTTATTACTCCATTTTTATCACTCTCCCGATTGATACATAGCCGACACGTTTCATCGCAGCACGCTCTTTTGTGACTACGTTATATAGACATTTACGATTCTTCCTTCTGATTTCTCATGCGAGCTTCACCCATTCCCGCAGGCAATCGCGATCACGGCTAGATTTAATCCGATATTTCACGGTTACCGCTCCTGTCATTGAGAAAAATCAACGATACATCGCCGATTAAACCATTGTGTACCGTGTGATCTCGAATATCATCACGCGGCAGAAGGGAATTCACTTCGAAATTGAGCGATTCACCTTACATTTTACGCCACGACATATCCGTAGTTTCAAATAATTGTCATTTTTGCTTCATCAGCGTCGTATTTTATATTTTAACAGGACATAGGTGAATTTTATATTTTAACAGACAATAATCGGTAAAATATTTATGATCTTGTAAACGTAGAAAAAAAATCATCATTTTATTTAATTTCCAATTACACTTCATTTCTTTCTCGAGTTTAACTGGCAAAAGAGATACGGAGAATAGGAATCAGTGTCTTTGCCTCTCATTTTTCAAACCTTGCTTCCTCATCGATATTAATAATTCCTTTCCTTAGAACGATAAATTAATTATTCGCGAAGCAATTCGTCTAATTGAATATAAAAATATTAAATAAACAAACGTAATAGTTCGATAGTAATAATTAAATTATAGTTATGCTACCTGATATTTCGTACGTCATGTAATCTATCTGCTGCATAAGTACAGTAACATAAATTAATACAAATGCAATTCCTATAATATTCTATAAATTGTAGGATGGAAACAATCTGACATGTTCTAATTACTAATTGACATAGTTAATTAATAACAAAATGAAATATTTTATGATTAAAATAAAGTCTTCCAATATCTTTTATTAAGTTGTGTAATAAATTCGTTCTTAGTATATCTTGAGGATATTAAAAATATTACAAAAAATATACATAATCCATCCATATCAAATATAGCAACGTATGGTACGAACAGATGTTAATTGATTAATATTAAAATAATTACGAATAAATGTCATTTAATTATAAATAGGAAGAGAACGAACACTCTAAATATTTCAAGTATATAATATAAAATTGAAAATACGAATATTAAAAGAATCACAGATATATTGTTACAGAAAATATGACGAACGATTCAAGCTTATTGAAATATTTACATACCGGAATATTAATTATTTCAACACAATTTCAAAAATATGTTTTTCATAATTAACAATTATATAATTCAAAGAACATAGAAATATATATCGCCGATGGTGTTAAAATACATAAACGAACTTATTACACAATCCAATAGCTAATTGTCGATGAGAATAAAGATATAATTTCGAAAGGAAATATCGGTGGTTTATTAACGATTGTTACAACAATTTTACAGCTTCGGCTTTCTCTCACGGAGAAAAAAAATTACTGGATCGATATTATCCGATGACAAATGGAATGCAGCTCCTCCCATCGAAGCCGCAGTCGAATTTTCGATGTTCTCGCGATGGGGGAAAAAAACAGAAAACAAAAAGACGAAGCGAACAAGATTCGCTCGTTTCGACAACCCATTTTCCATTTACTTGACTGTCACGGAAATGCATCGAGCACCCTTAAGTATCGATTCGCCCGCCTTTGAAGTATTTGCATCGTATCTCTGCCAAGGATAGGACACGCGTGAACACAGTTACGAATCCCTAAAACTATTTCCAATCTCTCTTTTCATCCCTTTTCAGCCGAGTCCCCTCCAAGTTGCATTTAAAGAAATAACTCTGAATAATTCTGATTAATCCAGATACTCGTACGCCGCTCTTTCGAAAATTTTCCATCTTCTCCATTCGCCTTTCAAACTACGTCGAAGAATGATCCTGACACCTTCGGAGAGTGACGACGAGATTCTATTCGAATTTTGAGCACGAGAATGTTCATTCTCTCAAGAATTCCGTCTTCATCTTTCGAATTACATACCGACGATTCAGTCTGTCAGTCAAATTTCCAGATCGATCTTCGTCGAACATATCCACTGCTATCGAAATAATAATAACTATCCCGCCTGTAAGTAGTAACGATGAACACGCATTCAATTAAATAATAACATCGACTCACTAGACACGTCGATGACAGCGAATGCGTTGACAGAACTCGTAAGTCGTTTCAAAAGTCACGAACTTTGTTCTTCGACGTCGATTATGTCGATGAAAATCAAGCAGCTCAGCTGGCTATCATTCGCGCGCGTGATTGAGAAATTGAAATTTAGAATCTAGTATCCTAGACAATTCGCCCAAAATCGATCCATGGTGTGGTACAGGTGAGGAAAGACGCCGGACAAAGCATGCGCCTCGTCCGTGTAACTCTGTTGCTCGAACATGATGTCCTTGTCCACCAGAGCCTTGTTCAAGGCCATGGCTTGCTGGTAGTGCACGTTGTCGTCGCCAGTACCATGTATCAGCATGAACTTTTTGCTACGGATCCCTTCCACCAACCTGGTCACATCCGAGTGGTTGTAGCCGTACAGATTATCCTCGGGGGTGGGCAACCCCATGAACCTCTCCGTGTACAAAGAATCTACGATCGAAGATGATCTTTGACATTATGAATTACGCGAGTGAGCAATTTGTTGCACTGTGGAAATGAATTAGTACGTTTTTACGCGTGTACAAATAATATTTTTGAATTGATTCATCTATTCAACAGACAATATGGCGTTTTCTGCTAAATGCATTCTAACCGATCACGTTTCTTTTTTTTTTTTTTT
>CAJDYZ010011470.1:3460-13672 GCA_903986555.1 Heterotrigona itama
TACGTTACCGGAAATGACGAATACGCTCGTATGCTTCGGAGAGCGATGATGCGCTACTTAAACCTTTCGTTGATACTTGTTTTACGTTCGATCAGTTCGGCAGTGAAAAAACGATTCCCGACACTCGATCACGTCGTTGATTCTGGTAAAAGTTTTTCTTTTAACGTGAACTAATACTAATTTTAACCCACGTAGTATGTATTCCCCCGAAAAGCATACATATACATTCACTCACTCTGAAGAAAAGACTAACAAGGTACAAACCACGATGAAATGACGGAAATTAATAACAGAAAGTCATTACCAACGAGAATAGAAATTCATTATTGTTGAATTTGGATTAAAAAAAATTATTCGATCGCAGGTGAATCTCTTTCTTTTGATTAAATATATGTGTTTACAATTGTTTAAAAATTATTCTCATAAAAGATTAACTAGAAAATTTCGCATACTTCCTGCAAATTCTGACAATTTACGATGAATTTTTAATATTAATGATAACATTAATCAATCATCAATGTTATACCAATAGTGCAAATATGATATCGTAGGTTTCATGACAGCACTTGAATTGGATTTGTTTTTGGCAGTGCCGAGCATAGAATTTAACACCTATTGGATCCCTTGCACATGGTTTATCAATCTTCTAAAAGAAGCACGCCAAAATCACAGGATTCCCGATCCTCAAGGATTAAAATTAATTATGGAGGTATCGTGCAGTTCCTGTCAATAAATCAAATAGAATTGTTGAAGATCTATTTAACCATTGAAAAATAAAAATTATCACAGGAATTTAATGAATTTCGTACAAAATGTGGCCTTTTATGGAGCTACGATTGGATATCAATTCCATTAGTTTACACACAAGTAGTAACATTAGCAACATACAGTTTCTTCGCAGTGGCTTTAATAGCTCGCCAATACATCGACGGTAAAGAAAAACAATTCCAGTTGCAGATTGACGTCTACATACCTATTTTTACGATTCTACAATTTTTCTTTTTTATGGGCTTGTTAAAGGTGGCGTATTAAAATTGTGATCTTTGCTACAACAAGAAAGATAAGAAATTGTTAAAATATTTTATCAATTATATTTTAATAGGTGGCGGAGCAATTAATCAATCCCTTTGGTGATGATGATGAAGACTTCGAACTAAATTGGATAATTGATCGTCACACAAAAGTAATTAGAATCTGTATATATATATTTAATAATAATATTTAATATTTATTTTAAACAATCTAAAATAATTAATATCGAATATTTATTTCATGTATTTTAGGTGTCATATCTTGGAGTAGATACTCTTATGAATCGATGCCCACCATTGGTCAAAGATATTTACTTTGAAGCTGAAAATTTAATTTTACCATACACCGAAGCAGCTGCTGCTTATAAAAAGAAAACTTATCGTGGTAGCGTTGCAAACATGATGTTAGTATTCTTAAATGACTCTAAGTTCATATATCCAAATCATTGTGATAACGAGCAATTTCAAAATCCATATTCGTGTCTTTAGGGTTCCTGAAGAGAAACAAACCATGTTTCTGCCAGAAGTCATAGAAGAGGAGGCAGAAGATATAAAGCCATCACACCACGCATCAACAATGAGTTTAGCTACTCACCCATCATGTGATAGCCCATCATGTGAACGACGGTAAGATTACGATGTATACTTTTGCGTAATTGGTTTACTTACTTTTCACCTTTTTAAAATGTTATTTTGGAATTTTAAAAAAGAAATAAAGAAATTGGCAGATAAATAATCAATAAATCAACATGATACTATTCGTGCTGTAAAATTATATTGATATTATAAATTAAATAAAGTTTTTGTTAAATTAGATGCATTTGTTTCAGCCAGATCAATCCATATCCTAAGACTGATCAAACTTCTCCTGAGACAATTTTACAATTTGATATTCAAGAACCTCCGGTCCCAACGGACCAAACAGGACAAAAATCAACAAGGATAATAGAAACTGTTAAGAAATTCTCATCTCTGGGAAAACATTCGTTGCAACGGATCGATACAAGCCGAAGACCATTTTTCACGTTAGCAAAAAGCCCTAAGGTTGTACAATCTTGGCCGAGTACGTCAAATTTGTCGAAACATTCGATACAAATCATAGATACACCTCCCGTATACACGGACAATGTAAACCCGTGGAAAGACTATATTTCAAGAGGTGAGCAACAATTCTCATTTGATGATAGCTCAAAACACCCTTCGCAAATGGAAGGACAATATGACCTTGAAAATGTACATCCATCGGACGATGCCAATGAAAATCCAAATGAAAGCCCTCATTCAGATACATGCCAATTACAGTGCCATCACAGTATGTACCATTTAACACTGCCAGAAACACCTTTGTCAACCCCAGTAAAAGCAATGATGCCGGAAGACAGAAAATCCATGTTTCTTGTAAAAAAACATAAATTAATGGGGTCAAATAAAAAGAAAGGTATTCAATGGAAGCAGATTGTAAAAACGGATATGCCGGTAACCGAACAAAGATTACTTTATTCGAGAAGCTCACCAAATTTGAAATTAAGAGAAAGTTCACTAGATGTGAGGAAAGACATATCTGACACAGATTCTTCAGGCAAAGAAGAATAAATTGCAATCATATATCTATGTGATAATTGTTAAATAATGTAAATAACATGTTACATAAAAGTATTTATGACGACAGTATCATAAAAATTTTATCAGATATATTTTGAATATTGAATATATTTTTTAGAAGAAATTAGAGAGTTGTTTGTAAAAATATAATTAAATCCATTAATATTAACTCTCTCAATAAAAATTAAATTATTTTTAAATTAAATTTAAAAAATTCTTAAATGATATTACCAAATGTTAGTCATTTATTAATTTTTACAGTTACGGATATTAGACTTAAAAAATTTTCTAAATGTTAAGTTTTATATTTTTATCTTGTAATACTTACCTTATCTTGCCTTACCTTTGATATGTCCTTACATCTTTACATTTGTATTTGTTAACTTCTCAGAAAACCTTTGATACCTCTTTACATCTTCACATTTGTATCAACTTTTCAGAAAACGATAGAAAACACAGAAGTAGCTCTAAAAAAGGCATTCTTTAATCAATCTTCCGCAAACATTATTTTACATATTTGGATAAATTGTATAATAGGGGTTCTTAAATGGCTTTGTATAAACATTTGGGTCATCCACTGGAAATGACTGTATAATATTTGATCCCAAATTCTTTTGATTATGTACGTTTGCGATCATATACTGTGGCGTGGGCGTAACTTGCCCAACAGTTGCATCCTCTACTAGTTTCCTGTGTGAATAAATCAAAACCTGCGGAACATCTACTTCTTGTTGTGATACAGTATTTTCCACAGAAACTGCAAATCCAGGATTAGATAGCTGCTGTGCCTTGCACTTCTTTCTATGTGCATAAAGTGATCCAGCATTATTATATCTCTTTGTACAAATTTTACACGCATATGGTCTTTGTCCAGTGTGTGTGTAAGTGTGTTCATTTAACGAAGTCAGTCTTCTAAATGATTTTGTACAAATCTGACAATGATATTTCGCTTCTCCTGTATGCATTGTTATGTGCCTTGCTAATGTATTAGCACGCGCAAAGGCCCTGCTACAATACTGACAAATATAAGGTTTTTCTCCGCTATGAGTGCGCAAATGTAATTGTAAATAAGTGCTCTTTGTAAAAGCTCTACTACATACGTTACAAACGTATGGTTTAACTCCAGTATGTGTACGCATATGAGCAACTAAAGAACCACTCTGTGCAAAACACTTACTGCAGACTTCACAAAGAAATCTTTTTTGAGTTTCTTTCACCCGTTTATGACGTTCTATGTGATTCGCTAGTGATTGAGCTTGTGCAAATGATTTAGGGCAAATTGCACATTTATGAGGTCTATTGTGACGATCCTAAAATAACATTCAAATTTTAAATAGAAAAATTTTTAAATTTTAAACAGAAAAATTGTTTAATTTAATTTAATTTTCATAACTTACTTTCTTTTTTCCTTCTAAACAGTCTCCTTTATTTATATTGTCCATATCTTCTTTATCGTCCAAATCAGAATTTTCAAATAATTCAGCCTTATGTTTTGACTGTTCATGATCTTTTAATTTATCCACTCTTGAAAATCCTTTACCACACGTTTCACATGTATACTTTAATCCACTGTGTGTAGAAACATGCCTCTTAAGATTTCTCTTTGTTGCAAATAATTTTCCACATTGAGTGCATTGTAAACTTTCAGCTGGAAGATTCTCATCTTCCTCATCCTCTTCCTCTTCCTCTTCTTCGTTTTCTTCTTCTTCTTCAATAGTTTCTGTAGATCTTTCTTTTGTTGAACATTCGGAAGAATCGTCCAATTCTTCAAACTTATACTCTGGATGACTTTTAGCATGTGTGATAAAGGATTTTTGATATGTAAATTGCTTTGAACAAACTTCACAGGTAAATTTTAGGCTTTTTCGTTGTTCTTTAGAAGAATCATCAGTTTTTTGAATTTTTATTTTCTTATCCTGAAATATAACAATATAATTTATATTAGGTAATGCAATATAATTGCAATGATCTACAAAAACATAATATATTATTTCTTATTTCTTTTACTTACTTGAACATTACTAATTCTTTTATCTTGTACACTCGTTATTGCTTTATTTTGTTCATAATTAATTCTTTTATGTTGAATATTTTCTTTTCTATCATGAGCTTCATGACAAATTGCAACATGATTTTTTACTTTTGCAAGGGTAGAATATTGTTTATCACAAACATAACAAACGTAACGTAATTTAGTTTTACGTT
This sequence comes from Heterotrigona itama, assembly GCA_903986555.1. Taxonomy (NCBI): domain Eukaryota; kingdom Metazoa; phylum Arthropoda; class Insecta; order Hymenoptera; family Apidae; genus Heterotrigona; species Heterotrigona itama. Next base: position 8,299 of record CAJDYZ010011470.1, read on the forward strand.
TATGTACAATGGCATGTCTCTGCAAGGCCACTTTTGTACGAAAAGACTTAATACATTGTGTACAACGTAATCTAGTTGTGCGTGAAATTAATGGTTTTTCTTCATCATCTTGAATATTATCTATCTTTGATGTCTCTTCTATTTGTTGATTTTCTTCAATACTTTCTTCTTCCTTTAATGAAATATCTTTAGTTTGTATTATATGATCATCCAATAAAGTAAAGTCTTGTTTCATTGAACTGATTTGTCTTACAGAATCATCCTCTAATAAACTTTTATAAACATTTGCATCTTCTAGAGTCTTTCTTTGTTCTATATCATTTAATTCACTCTGTGATTCTTTTTCATAACAAAATAAATTTTTCTCTGAATTGAGACAAAAAGAAGTTCCATCTTTCGTAAAACAAAAATTATCAGAACAAAAATTTGTAGAACAAACTTCTTGCTTTTCTGTATTTTCTTTTTCAGAAGATATTACACTAGATATCACATCAGCAATTATTGCTGTAACTATACTGGCACTGCTAATAGAATTATTGGAAGATTTTAGCTTTAGAATTTGACGAAGCTTTTCATCTGAATTTTGTATTTGACATTTAAAATCATAGGATGCATCTAAACGCTGATTACAAGGCAAACAGATCACCGGTGGTAAACCATCTCCTTCTTCAACCTAAAATAACATACATATATTACTTTAATACTATTAGTATCTATAAATATATAAGTTTATAATATGTAACATAACTTCTAAAATTGCATTACATTATTGTATCAAAATTATAACTATTAATATTTAAGTCTATAAAAATAATAAATAAACACTATTTATAAAAACTTCTTTATTAATATATAAACAATCGGATAAAGCAAAACAATTGAAGAAATACAAAATAGTAAATTTAATTGCTTTATATTTCTTAGAATTTCAAAATTGTTCTTAAATGTTGTTGGTTTCAATTACTTGTTGTTGATATAGATCAGGTCCTAAAAATTTTTTTAAACGACATGAAAGATATACAAACATTAAAAATATATATAGAAAAAAGGAATAAAATTCAAAAAAATCTTTTAATATCATCGCAATTATTATCATCGCAAAAAATGATACAAACTAACCTGTACAGAAGCAACGGCCATAAGTTTTCGAGGAATAGTGTCCCCATTTCTAAAAAGTTCACAAATTTCAACAGCTCTTTTCAAACAGATTCGGCATTCATCTCCATAAATTTTCTCATATGTATCAGCTAATTGCTCATTTTTTAAAACTTCCATTTTAATGCATTTGGGAATCAAGCTGCGACTCCAACTCCCCTCCTAAAGAACCGAGGATGTTTTTAACATTTTTGTTCTTTGATGCATTTGTAATTGGGAGATGTTGTAAAGTTAATAATGGATATCGTATAAAATTTTAACAACTATGTACTTAAAAATTGATGTTAGACGTTTAACATCATAAAACGTAAATAAAGATATGATAACAAACATGATTCATACAACAATATAATAACATAAGCATATAATACAATACTATAGTTTATAACTTACGTTTATATTAAATTGAGTTTCGGAAGAAAGCAAATGAGTAATTATGACAAGATTATAAAAAAAACAAAAAATGTTATATTTTGAAAAATAGAAAAAAAAGACAATAAATTAGAGAATAAATTATTAAAATAACTTTGTTATTATTGCATTCTATTTTTATCATTGCAATAGCTCATTGTATTGCCTATTTTTAATGTTTTAATTTTTCTTCTTAACCTCTACATAAATTCAATATGAAAAATATTTTTATTAAACGTTAAAAATACATTTCGTTTTTTATGTTATTCACTGAACAACGTATTTGTTTATTATATAGATAAATACATATTGTTCAATAGTTATTTACAATTGTTAAAAATATATAAAAATACGCATATTTAGATTATATTTTAAATAAATGTCAATTTAGATATCGTGCAACACGCACATGCGCAATATATTGATAAATCCATGCAAATGCATATGTACATATTTAAACGTATTTGCGCATGTACATATACGTTTAAATAAAGTTTTTTAAAAGTAAAATAATCAAATAAAAAGAAAAACGTGCAAAAAAAGAAGAAGAAAAGAAAAGGATAGGGAAATAATTCTAGTTTTAAATACTTTCTGCCATGTTGTTGTTCGAATTTATTTCTCAAATTCAATTAACTTTACAATAGAGCATCTTAAATATAGACTTGTTTCAACAAAACATACAAATACACTATCTGTACACGTATCACAGAGTAAATACACTTGCATTTATTCATAGATTTTCTGACGACAATTGTAATACACTTTTCACAAACAAAATTTAATTACATGTTCGATTGATTTTCTTTTCCTTTTTTCCCTCTAAGCTTTTCAAATTTCTCAAACTTTTTTTCAATTTGAGATTAAAATAAGAAATCACTTTTGACAAGCAAATTATATTTTGCTAGTTATGGCTATTTTATTTTCATCAGTATCATTTAATATCATTCGTTTAAACATAATTTAAAAACATTTCTTTTATTGAAATAACATTCCATTATATATAAATTGTGTTAAATAAGCATATTAGAGAAAGATTAAATTCTCAGATTGTAATATCATTTTAACTTTACGCGGCTAAAAAAACTTTATGCAAAATTGTTGTCGAATTCATCACTGTCTTTCAGTTCTATTAATTAATTCAGTTCTATTAATTAATTCAGTTCTATTAAATAATTTTTAGGAACAAAATTAATCAATTCCCTACATTTCCATATAATTATGCAAATACAATTGAAGCAGATAGTGCTTGAAAATTTATTATTACTAACCAATTGTTTATTCAATTTTTCAGCATTGTATCTGCCGCTGATTACATGTCCTGGTTTCAATGGAAGTTTCCATTTTCTCAATGATAAACAGTCCGCAACGAATTATAGAACAATCTTAGATATTTTATTAACGTCGTTTGTAACCCGTTAGATTACAATAAATCTATACATCGTAGACACAATAATAAATCTGTATTTTTTTTTTTTTTTTTTAAATAAAGCATCTGTTTTCTGAGAAGTTGCTGCAATTTCTCTAAAGAAAAATATACACATTCTAAGAAATATTCTATATCTAACGGATTATAGATCATAATCAATTATTGCACTATATCCTCGTACATGTCAGGAAAAAGAATATATCGGCTATATACAATATACTTGATGAAATCTTTTTGTTTTGTGCATTCTTTAGGCGACTGAAAAATATTCAGACATTAGAAAAAGGGAATTCTTTGGGAAGAAATAGTGATAGTTTTAAAATACGAACATGTGCAATGATTCGATTAAAATATTTCAATCGATTGGGAAGTATCGTTCAAAATAGACTTCTTTCTTTTCTTTTTCTTCGATTAGATAGCTCGATTAGATAGTTTAAATTTAATTACTGTACAAACAAGTGATTGAAAAATAGTTGGCGCATGTAAAAATTTGCTTGTTTCTTTCCGTGCAAGTAGAGTGTAGCAATCATGTTTAAAAAAATGTTCAATTGTAAACGAAAAACTGCCTTTAGACAAGAGAATTAGGAACCTGTTAATTTTCTTTTTGTAGTATTTTTTTTCTCTATATAGTCTCTATATATTCTCGAAATCCATTTGATGAAGTCAAATTAATCGTTTTCTTGCTTCATGTCTCTCTCTCTTATAATTGTTGGTCTGTAATGTGCGATTGTCAATAATGACTACTTTTTTTGTTGTTGTTACATGTTACATGTTGCACATATTACTCAATTTCTAGTTTTATATATTTTCGATTACATAAAAAAAATTACCGAATGTCCGTAGAATATATTTTAGTTTCTTGTGCATTATATAAGTTCTTTTTTATCAGTGAATTGGCTATCTAATGAGTATTACATTTTTAATTACAGCATTTACCTTTTTATATATCCTATTTTGCCAAAATTGATAGATTTTTTTTTTTAACTTTGACAAAATTATAAAAACTAATAAAATTATTTAATGTTAAAAAAATCCGATTTCCATAAAATGTAAATAAAAGGACAATAAAAATATTGAGATACTAATATGAATCTGTTAGGAAATTCAAAATTCATTAAAATTATCAGCTTTTTCAAGTGAAAAGAATTTGAAAAATTTTATGTTTTCTGCGTAATTTTTAATAGATACATAACAACTACAAATTTTAACGAGTTTACTTATTAATAGACTTTCCAGCAGTCTTTCCACTGCTTGACTCAGTTTCAAGAATTTCGAAATGTTGTGTAAATGTTTTAATTTTCGAAACTTTAGTTCCTTAAAATGTTTATGGCTTGCTAAAGTTTCATAGAATTTCCTATTGGTACATATTATGTATATCTATTCGTAGAGTTAATAAAAACTGGGTAATTCTTATTTTAAGAACAATTCTATTTATCAGAATGATGTAAAAAGTTCATGTAGAATCACAATCGAAAAAATCGTTGACAATAGCTCATCTTCAAAATACGATGGTCTAGTATGTTGGCATAAATGAAAGTATTATATTTTTTTGAGAATTCTTTTTCTATCAGGAAAAGAGACAAAAGAAGTACCGATTTATTTTCATATTCTGTAACATAGATATATTTCATTAAAAAATTGGAGATCTAGAGATTCACAATTAAAAATAATATAACAAATTTTTGGTAATGTTATTTTAGGAAAATATAATACTTTCGTTTGTACTATAATACTTTGTTAGATGTATAGATAGACATAAAGATACACATAAATACACACATATACAGGTTATATACAAATTTACGGACACCCGGTAAATTTTGCGCGAACTTTTTATAATGCTATAAAGATTTCAACTGGAGCATAATTTAAATAATTAAATTTTCTTATCAATTTTCATTAAATACTTTCTTTATCGTGGTCTTTGATTGTTTTATATCTCCTCTATATGAATTAGCTTTCATATATATATATATATAAATTAATGCTTATTAGGCCTAATACATTGTACTTCTTAGGATCTAATGCAACTGAAAAATCAAATATTCTAAAACAAGATAACCGCTCATAAATTTCATCACGTAAATTGACTTTATTTTTTTATCATATACTTGTTTTATGTTGTAAGAATAATATTTGTTTTATTTACTATTTATATACTTGCAACGAAAATAGGACATTTATTGAATAAGTATATCACAAATACAAAGGAAAAAGAAATCGCCAAGAGATCTAGAAAGTTACCTTGTTTCAGATTTTCAACTATTCTATTTTTTTTAATTGCATTAATCCTACGAAATATCTTGTATATTACATCTGTTACATCTAAATTCTTTCAAAAAGCAAATAGTTCGATTTCGTATTAAAAAAAAAAAAAAAAAA
>CAJDYZ010011470.1:20033-47150 GCA_903986555.1 Heterotrigona itama
ATTTTAAATTAATATACGTAGATAAATCTGAAATTTTGTATGCAATTATATTATATTCAATTAAAATAATGAATTTTTACTAATTATATATATTTATATAATTAAAATTAATCTAGCCGTAATTCGGTGTTTAAGGATCTTTCTTTTTAAATAATATCAGATATTCGAATTACCAATAACACCACTGCCAATAATGGAATTAATGAAATTAAAACTAGCCAGGGGTAGGCTACTGAATTTTCCAGATTCTTCCTTCTTTTCCTATAAAATTATATTTTATTTATGTCGATAAAAGTGAAAACAAATTGAAAAAAGAAAGAAAAATAATTAGAATAAAAGATGATTTCACAAAATTCTTAGTAATTAATAATAAAAAAGAAATAGGGAGAAGGTTCTTGTTACACTGTTCATATCAAAGCATATGGATCTACAAGTATTTTATATAATATTTAATCTAATTTCATATAAGAGTCTCACATCAATTCAAAACATCATAAAAGCAATTTTTTTTTTTATTTATTTATAAAAATAATTCTTAATTTGTGAAATTTCAATCACATTTCTGCCACATTCAAACTGTCAACTATATGTATAATCCTACATTATTAAATTATACATTGATACTAACAACTAAAATCAAGTTTGCATAGAATATCTCCGCTTTGGAAATGGGTATGAATAAACACTTGGATAATAAATTCTATTAGCACGATGTTCGACGGATGGAATTTCTGCATAATAGAAATTCATATTATAGAAATATTATTATAGTCTGATCTCATTCAGATTGGTTGAAATCGATTTTCCACGGTCTAATTTAAATTAATAATCATTGTAGTTAACGAAATTCATTGAATTTTCATTCTTACACCATACGTTTAATTTCATATAATCGTACAGTATTAATCCTAAATGTCCAGTCTAAAAAGAAACAGAAATTGGTAACATAATAAATTACTTCATGCAAAATTCATGCAAATTTGTATAACTCTGACTGTAAACTAACGTTGATCGAACACAAATTCTAGTTGACTAATTGTATTCCTTACCCCGACAAGTTGCCTCATGTCATCGTAAGATTCCTCTGAACCCAGACTGCCACCCTATTTAAAGCCAATATTAATAGCAAAGTTGGCTTCCGAATACTAATCACGATAAAATCATCAGGCGTAAAATTTCTCTTTAAATGCATTTTTCTGCACAATATTCTTAAGCAGAAAGCACTTTATAACTAGTATTTTCTTCTTGATTCTTCTCTATTATAAATTCTCAATTAGATGAAATTGCATTTAATATAAAAGTTCGTTTTGTGAAATTACAATCTGCCACATTTACAAGTAAAAGAAATTTTATTTTAACCAAGCGACAGACAAGTTTCAATTTTATTTATGTTAAATATAAAATTATCGAGAATATAGAAATATTAAAATTGTCCTATTTATGTGCCCCACCCTATAAACGTTTTCGTAGATCTGCTAATAAGATTAGTGCAGTCGATGACTTTTCCGATAGGATTGGAGTTAACAAGATATTCATAGTGGTATGAATTGAATCATTAGTTCAATAACTACTGATTAATTATTAATGGTTAGTTCAATAATTTTAATTGTAAGTATTATTAAAGTTACGAGGTAAATAGATAAATCAAAAACTATTATAATTTATCGTAAAATAAGCAAATTCTATATAAATATTGAGGATGGAATGACGAAATTAAATAAAATTTATTTTCCCGTTTTTATTTGTTAAAGCTACATATCCATTTTTACATTCTCAATTATTACATGAATGGAATAACAATCTGAGGCATTTAAAAAATACTATCGCAGAATAATGGAAAGCAATAAAAAAATAATAATTTTTATAGAAAAGGAAGTAATTCTAACATAATACAAACAGACAATAAAAGAAACTATAAGAAAGAAATATGTATGAAAAGAACACGTAGATGTGATACATGTATGTATACATCCGATGAGTTATGGATTTTTCCTTTTGTCATAATACTATGAATATCTTTGAATAAAAAAGCACGTCTCTCTCTCTCTCTCTCTCTCTTTTTAAATAATTATAATTTCAGGAAATAAATTTTTATTTCAAATAAAAATCTTTGTTTCAGATTTATGTTTGCTAAGTCAACTTACAACAATTTCTAACAAGAAAATCACAGAAACTTCATTCAAATTGAAGTAATAAGTCCAGGTTTTTGATCACTCTTTCAACAGTCTGAGAGCTAACAATAAATACCACGATTATAACGAGGCAAATTCAAACACCACAAGAACGTTCACAATTCCAATCACTTCGATCATCGAAGAAACGACAGAAATTACATTCGAATCTAATTTGCACAAATTCACTAAATCAACCATCTAATAAATTCAAAACTGGCCGCACAAGTCACTTCAAACAAACCGGATTACGCGAAATCTTACGTTCTCTGTAATCAAGTTATTCCTCTCTCTCCCGTTCATAATCATTTAATTACAGTGTTATTTCGTGACGATGAAACACTCCTGGTCACGTATTTTACTACGTACGTCACCAGTAATTCATAGCCAGGTTGAATAGGAATCATGTTTTTTACTTACATCCTCGTAGTTGTTCCTTGCGTCCAGGATGTAACTCTTCTCGTTCGCGTCCAAAGCCATCGCGGGAGGTCGTTGAAAGGGGAAGAATCGAAGGTGGAAACGAGAATAAACGGAAAGCTTAAAGGGAAGGTTCGACGTGAGAGTAGGATCGAGCAGACGTCTGAGGCGACTGCACCCTTCCTATCTAACCGAGCTTCCGCTTTCACCCCCCGTTACAACCCCTCCAGCGGCATGTACGTACGGTGGTTGCGATGGCTGCGTGCGCATTGTACACGTTCCTGTTTTTCTGCGTTATCGAGATCCGTCGTTGTCTTCATTATCGTCCGTCCGCCTCTTCCTCGATTTTTCCACGACCTAGATGCACAGTTTCCTTCGACCAACCCTTCAGGACCGTAAACTCGTCAACGATCAGGAATCAGGTTGTCAAATAAAGATCGTGTTCACCATTTTATCAATGAAACACCAGATAGATTTTCGTGAAATTTGCATTAAAATGAATTATCGCTATAATGCTAAGAAATATATGTATATATATATATATATATATATTTTTTTTTTTTTATTGGATTAAAGGTCGTTGACTAGAATGGAAAGATACGTTTTCAGAAGCGATGCTAACCGAAGGTTTGTATTAATTAGATTGTATTAATCGGACTGCTGACGACGTGTTGGTTTTATGCTCGATAAGAGACGGAGGTGATTCATGTAATTATATTTTTTCTACATTCCCATATAATGGAAATAAACTTGATGATAATGTCTCTGCTTGACGAAGATATATAAATCTTTGTGCTGTATTGTTCAAAAGGATATTTAGTGGCAATGCTTACATAATCTTCGTATTTGTTTAGGAGTTAAATGTCGAGGAGATATAAAGAAATCGTGCTTGTAAGTAGATGATGTTTGTACTCAGACTCGTATATAAACTGAAAACACCGCGGAGCATCATGGAGATAAAATAAAATCTGTAAATACAAAATCTTTAAATATAAAATGCAATTAAAAATCGTTAATAATATTATCTAATAAATGATTCCATTATTAATTAAGAATCATTTATAGCTATCCATTAAAGACATAAAATAAGAAAAAGATATTGCATATATTTAATAAATGAATACATAAGCATTTTACACAAAAATATTTAATAATTTTAGAAAAACATCTTGCACTGAAAGATTGGTTATTTCATTTTTATATATCTTTTATTGGACTACGTTAACTCGATGTCAAAAACTAAATCTTAACAATGTTATCGTGTAAAAATGAAAACTTCATAATGAATAATTACCAATGTTCAATTAAATACAATATTTAATACTTGATAATGACACTAGTTATTGAATATTTTACTGACTGTATAAATTAACTGTAATGACAAATAAGTATACATGAAGACAAATTAGATAACAAAATAATGATACAATACCTTAATTATTACTTAATGTTAATTCTTATATAACAATATAATAATGTAACAATACATCACGCAGACAATTAAGTAACTATTGATTTTCGATTGATAATCACCAATTATATCAATCAGAAAAATATTGGTCGAAACAATCTTTGACATCTTATCACTTTGTAAATCACAATTTAAACATTTCTATCCTAAAATTTAAGTGACGATTAAAACATTACGAGAATTTGTTGTAACATTAATTTTTTCGATGTATTTTTAAATTTTAAAGCACGATAAAAGCAAAAAATAATTTAAAACTATTTCGATTCGAAATGTGACACTCAGTTGAAAGATATACATACACAAATATACATATATATTAATAAACCAAATTTTTACATAGTTTTGTTTGTCAAAAAATGGAGAAACAAATTTAATAAAAGTTCTCGGAATCAAATGCAAATGAAAAGAGAAAATCGATACTACTCATGTTTCATTCGCTACAAAGGATGCAAGAGAAATTTATAAGACATGATACAAAAAAAAGAGAACCTCGTCTAACTCTTGTCTAATTTTGATATTCAAGAATGTCTCGAAGGATTTTGACAAGGTACCACGAACCACCCGTTGTTCCCGGAAACTGTCGGGCCAATTTGAGGGTTCAAAAGGGGATTGTTCATCCTCTGGTTCTTCATGATTTCTAACTGGCGCTTCAGATTTCGATAGAGTTTTATAAGAGACTCCTGTAAACCAGAAAGAAACATAGTATAAAAAGAATTTCAATTTAGGAAGAGAACTTTGGAAAAGTGTTAAAAGATATAATGTTCAACAAAAGATTAATTTACAAAATTTTAATTAGTAAATTTTTCATCAAATTTTAAAATAATGTGAAATTCGCAAATATTTTATATTGTTTAGAAATTATTTTTTTATAACACTTCTACATAGATAAGTTATAAAACAAATTTCTTTCAACTAAGAGTTTTTAGCTATATCAATTTACCTTTTCATCTTCAAGTTTTTTCAGTTCCTCTTGCTGTCTTAAACTATCTATGGTCAAATTTTTAAGCATTTCATTTCTGTGTTGACCCAAGAGTGCTATCTCCGTTTGTACCTTCAAATATTCTTGAGCTAGCTGTTTGTGCTCTTCGAAAATTTCTTTGGATCTTTCGCAAGTTTGATCGGGCGTCAATGGCCTTAGATCCGCATCCAAAAGGCGATAAACATTGTCTAAATCTTTGTCGGTCGTACTGTTACCTGTCAATTAATAATTATAACTCACTTATAAAGTTAATCTCTAAACTAATGCAAGATAGATTGATAATTTTCCAAATATGACGAATAGATCAATTAAATGTGCAATTTTGAAGGATCAATAGTTTCCAAATTTAGGCTTAAAGACAATTATATAAAAATTAACTATTTTAAATAAGTATTTACATAATATATATAATATATATAATATATAATTATATATTATATTTTTATATATATTTTACATAAGTATGTAAAAAGTTAACTTTGATTATAATAAAATTATAAAAAAACTTGAATTGGTTGTCAGAAAAAAATCGACATAGATGAAGATGTAGAAAGAAATGTAGAAACGAATATTTTACTTTTCAAACATCTGTAGAATAGAAGGAAATGTTTAAAATAGTAAACTCTGCTATTTCTTTCATAAACATTAAATCTGATTTAAATTAAGAGTCCAATACAAAAAGATAAGCATTATTATGTTTAACACATTCTTAAACGATCAGAGTAAAGTTGTTGACTCTCTTACTTGCATTAAATCTATTTTAAATTTAAATTAATTTTAGAACTTTTCAATTTATTTTAAGGAAAACAATACTATACAAACATCTCGGTTTACTTAAAATACTTTCCTATTGTGTGTGCTAAATGTGATTAATTTAAGATTTTTGACCCTGATTTCTTCGAAAACAAAAAGATGTGTGTTATGCAATAATTATTCCAAATTTTCATTTAATCGGCATATTCTAAAAATATAAGTAAAACAAATAAATAATTGGAAATATAGAGGAACATACGAATACAAAGAAATTTTTAAACAGAATTTGAATTCCCCATCAATTTAAAATCTAAAGTTTTCAATTTTAAACTTTTTATTACGTTTGGTGGGTTCAGCTTCATGTTCTTTCTATATGGTTATTCAATTTGATACTCCAATTTTGAATATCATGTAAAATCAAATGATAAAAACTTTGTCGGTCCACTTAAAGCTCCCCTAATCCCAAGCATCTCATCTTTTTTATCAACGATGAGAAGAAAGAAATACAGAGAAAAGTACTAACGTAGCAAAACCCAGCACCGCTTTAGGGTGTCCGTGGTGACGATGTTTGGGTATTCCTCGCACATTTCCAAATACTAGAGCCTGTCGAGGCTTCGTTCATAATAGAATCAAATAATCGTTCACATGAAAGATGTCACTCTCTGATTAAAATTTACCACGAACCACTCTTTCCAGAAGATGATGATGACGATCGATCGTTCGTAAAGGATGAAAAAAATAAACAAGTAGGGGGATGGGAAATGGGAAAATAAAATTTCGAAGAAACGAAAAATTTCTTTTCAATAACGAGGATAAAAGAAAAAGAAGAAAGAAGAGAAAAGACCGTCGTTCTTGGTGATGTGTCGGGAGAGCACTAAACAAACGTGCATCTATATTGGGCCTGGTGAGTCAGCTACACCTGCTTCGAGGTATCCCCCACCAGACAGGACATGCAAGCACGAGCCAAGAAGAAAATACGGTTCTTCGGCTCTTAATTCATCTTCAGGGCTGGATTAAGTCGAAACTCTTTTTCATATTGATGCCGCAACGAACAATTAAGATCCGTTCACTCAAGGGAAAGAACACCTATTCTGAATCGTCTTTCTTTGAAAAAGCTGTGCTTGAGAATTGGAAGCTATATCAAGAAGAATAATATTTAATAATAGAAAATATATAGTTTTGTATAATCAAAAATATCAGAATGAAATATATAATGTTTTTACGACATAATATATTTTGTTCTTCATATTATTCAAATCATTCAGCTTTTGCAAATATAATTTATTTCTTCTTAATTTGTTACTTTATAGTTTTATGTGCATCCAGTCTAATAAAAAATAGAAAGTGTATGATCTGTTTTTATTTACTTGGACCTTTTAAGATAGAGCTTTTATTGTCGTTGATAGGTATCAATTAAGAATAAGTTCTTCTGATTAGTTGTTCATTAAATTTAGTATACTCGTACAATGTGACTGTTTTCACGGGCCCTTTGCCAGGGTAGATTTCGTCGATCGACGAACTCCCAAGGTATTTGTCACAGTGAAATCACAACGTGCCAAGGTGCAATGTTTTAACTTCTTTCTACGATTTCGTTCTCACACAATTTTATATTGAAAGAAAACAATATTTGTTCTCTATTTGTAACATATATATCTATTTTTTAAGAAAAATTATAAATAATTATAAATATAAATAATAAAAAATAAAACAAAAATCTATATTATAAGAAAATAAATTACTAGATTTTAAAAAATTTTGATTGATTTTTTACATTTTCAAATTATATTTTTACGTATTAAGTGAGAATAGTTAAACAAAAATAAAATAGCATTTTGTGCAAACAGAAATAAAATCAAAGTGTATACATAAATATAAATGTTAATTATTCAAAAAAGCAATCAAGTGATGACAATAAATTGCATGAGCACATCACATTCCATGCTAAAAGGAAGGTTTTGTGGAACAAACGGAGAACGTTATTTTGGGATTAGAGTACTATCGCGGTGAGTCACAAATTCAAAGCTCTCACCTCAAACGAGTTCCTCCGCAGTTATAGAATAATGGTGAAGTTGTCAGTAAATAACAATTATTTTGTTAGATGCACATAATAAAAGGAAAAAAAAGATGTGTCCCACAAAATAAAATGAATATCAATAAGAGTAAAAATGAGAGAGAGAAAACTTCAAATATTTCATCAAAATAATACACTTACTTTGTGCAGTATTTTTTATCTTTAAAATAGGAGATTCCAATGGTGGGTCAGAACTTGGTAATTCCCAAGCATTCTGAAACATAAAAATACGTTTGTATTAAAAATGCAAATATAAACAAATATAAATAAATGTATGATACTTTAAAAAATATTTATACTTTCTTAAATATTAATTAATTTTTAAAAATTTGTAAATGTATTAAAAATAATCATTCTTAAGATACATAAACAATCATTATACTTAAATTAAAAGATACTAACTGAATTACACTCGACATAAAGTTCAGAGAAATCTTTACTCTGGAATTTTTTAGTGGACGAATTGTTTGCTGAAATATTATCTTTCGGAGATGGATCTCTGAAATTGCAGAAAGGATTCGGTGAACTGTTTTTCTCATTAAAAATTTCCAACTTGTCTTTGGAAACGGGTACATCAGCTTTAATAGTACCATTGACAGGATATCTGTTTATTTCGGAATCTATGGTATCAGTCACATCCAAAGTATTATCTTTAGAAACCTGGTTGTCATTAACTTCTTCTGATTCAATATCTACAATATAATAACTATTGTATAATAATCACTGTGAATGTTTACATATATTTTTAAATTTAATTTAAAATTATTATTTATTATTAATACATATACGAACTTTGGGAATATTCCACAGGTTCCAAATGTCCACTAAAAAATTGTGATAAAGTTGTCATTATTTCTACAACTTCATCCATCGATGGTCTTTCTTCAGGAGATTTGTGCCAACATCTGAAATAATTATTTATCTATAATATTTATTTAAAACGTAAAAAGATAACTAAAAGAACATAGAGGAAAATGCTGGCCAAAATCATATATATAAAAATAATTTATCAGGCTCATAGTAAACAAAAAAATAAATTTTATTTCCTAAATATATCTTTCTAATGAAAAAATTGTTTTCAAATCCATTGATTACATTTTTATAAATAATGTACCAGAAGAAATAGGTACTTAAAATATTAAAACATTTTTCTTTAATTTTTTAATATTAATTGCAAATCCTATTTCCTACAAAAAAGTTGAAATATGATTTTAAGTTTCCGTTTATCATTCAATTTTATCTTATTTTATTCAATCATAATCAATAATTTATAACACATAAATTCGAACAATATTTTCCATCCTCTTTCCTAAATTCAACACTTTCCCTTCCACAATCTACTATCAATAAAGTTTATGATGAAAATAACTGGGAGCATTCTTAAATTTCTTGCAAGAAAATCCACTGAAACTGCCATAGGCAGTAATTTGAAAAACAGATCATTCCTTCAAATGTTGTATCATCAAACGAAAAGTGAAAAACGAAAGGGAAAGTAATCTCGCCATCTGGCACAGTGGAATCAATTTGTGGACAAATATCATTGAAGACAATTTCACTTACCACTAAAATTTGCTCCCAGTGCCTAACCATTGAAGGGGATGAAAGAGTGTATTGTTGTCCCAAAGGAGAATCCATAGTCGCTAAAAGATCTTAATTTCTTTAAAAAAAATTTTATGATGAACTATGTGCCCCAATCTTCACCCTCACCTAGGACAAAACCTAAAATTCATAAGAAGAAATTTAAAAAAACCCTAAAAGCCCTAAAAAGCACAGAACAATCTCAGAAGAATTATGAAACTGTTAAAGTTATCCTAACACCAAATAGATTGACCACCATCTTACATATAGCTCCACTATTCTAAAATACCAACATTGCAAACAATCAACCCAATATTCATATCCTTCAACAATTCTACATTCCCTCCTCAATTAAATTCCAACTGCTTATTGATTAAATAACTGATGATTATTAATTTATCATTCCCTAGTTTCCTTAACCTTAAACATAATTATAAAACTTAGAATAATCAACCACATATTAGAATATGCCAGAAATATTGATGATATATTAATTACTTATAAATTGAACTGTTCACATATTTTATTTTTTTAATAATTTAATAAATTTAAATTTATTTATTCAATTTATAGGATAGATAATTTAAGAAATAAAGTAATAGGATAGATGATTTAAGAAATAAACAGTACTTAGAACAATTTTAACTAATATATACACTTTCCTATCAAGAAAATTGATTATTTAAGAAGAAGAATAACAGGTAGTACAAATAATTGTATTAAATACTTTTAAAGAAATGTTCTATTCCAAAAAGGAAAAGAAAATGACACTTGAAGACACTATGTATAAATCAACCTGTAAGGTAGTAATTTTTCACAATTTAAATTGTGAATAACTAGAAAATTCATTGCAGATTGTTATAATAATAGTGAAATTACAAAATAAAATAATATCAACTCTTCAAAGAAGAATATTTTACATATACAATGTTTACACTGTGAAGAAAAATTTATTTTATCAAAATTTCATTAGAAATGATTTGGGCACAGCATATTAAAAAGTTAAACAAATATTATATGCAAATAAAATGTAATTAATGTAAAATATAAAATGGAAAATTGTTTAAAAAATTCGAAATAACAATTAATCTACTTAAATATTTTTTTCACCTGAAAAGAAATTTCTTTAGTTATAAAGAAGTATAATTATTGATTATTGATCAGCAAGAATTTTTAAAATTAAATGTTTAATATTATTTTTTAACAAAACTTTTTTAAACATAATAAAGTTATAATTATTTCAAGTAAAATATGTTAAAATACATAGAACATATTAAATATAAATAAATATATTACATTTTACATTTTAATAATTATAAAAAGCATTAATATATTTGTTATATTTTTTATAATATATATATTTTCAAATATTAATATTTTTCATTAATTAAAATTATTTTTACTGCACAATTAGTAATGGATATCAAAAAACACAATATGAGTTTATAAAAAAAGAAAATTATTTTAACCCTTTTAGATGGATTATTAGAACATGCTTTATTAACATGCACAGTAGAATAATTATAAATATTTATTAATAGATATTAATAGATACCTGGTCATGAGATCTTCAATTGGTTTAGGACAATTTTCAATTAAAGGCGGTCTTTGTCCTACATGTACTGCCCACATTATTCTATAAGCTGAACCACCAATCTCATCAAAAGGTTTTTTCCTTGACAATATTTCCCATAAAATAACACCCCAACTGAACACATCACATTTCTCAGTATATCTAGAACCTTCAAACACTTCTGGAGCCATCCAAGCAGCAGAACCTTTATTATTAGTCATATAAGTATTTAAATCGCAAGCTGTACCAAAATCACAAATTTTAAGAGTTTGTCCGCCCATAACCAACAACAAATTTGGTGGTTTTAAATCTCTGTAAATATAAATAAAATTTGTTTAATGTTGTAGATCATTTGAGAAAGTAAATTTTCAATTTGTTACATCATATTTTCAATAGAAAAAAGAATACATTTAACTTACTTACCTATGAATTAAAGGTTTTGGTTTCATATTGTGAAGATATGCAACACCACGAGCACATTGCAAAGCCCAACTCATTGCATGTCCTGCAGTATATTGTGGTTGAGGATTACAATGTAAAACTGCAACATATTAATAAGACCAAAAAAATAAACCTCTATTATTAGTCAATAGGATAATATGAAACAAAGAAAAGCATTTAATATCTTGTCAAATAAATGAAATCTTGCATTATCAAAGTAATAAAAAATAATTTAGAAATATACTTTATTAAAAATATAAAAGAGCTTCATAAAATTAAATCAATTTAATACCATTATATAAAGAACCGCCTTCTGCATATTCCATAACCAGGCAAACTGGATTTTTAGTACAGGCACCATAAAGTTTTACAATATTGGGATGCACAACTCTAGATAATTGTCTAACTTCTACAGTAAAGGCCTTTTTTTCACCTTCTGAGTTTATGTATTTTATAGCAACATATTGTCCTCTCCATTTTCCTTTCCATACTACTCCAAAAGAACCTTTTCCCACTACCTACACAAAAGTAAATGATGGCTTGATTTAATTTAATATTTTTAAAATTCAAAGACAAATAATCTCTTTCTGAAAAATGACATGATAAATAAAATTTATTAATAATGTTAGAAACTGCATAACCTCAACAAAATGAAAAAAAATACCATATTAGAAAAATTCAATATTTTAATTAATTTTTAAAAATATACCTTGTACTCTACTAAAAAAATATTATTAATTTTTACTTTTACAAATTAAAAAAATGACATATATTTATAGTTTATTGAAATAAAAATATATATATTCTAATTAATTCTTAATATTTTGAAAGAAGATCTTTCACGTTGCGTAAATTAAAATTTCAATATCAAAGTATAGAGTATAAAGTATCAAACTAAGCTTCGACATCAACTTGCTTAAAAAATATTGCAATCGCTGAGATATGATCGTTATTAAGGTTATATTTCAAACAAAATCAAACGATCAATAAGAATAAATTGTAAAAATTAAACGGAACTGATGCAACCATTCGAAAAACGTTTTATTAACAACAATAAAGATGTAAAAACTTGACTTGTCCGAACAATAAAAGAAAGTTACTGGATAACTTTTTAATACCTGCTCGGTTTCAATCTCATCGTAATTAATTTCTTCTACAAACTGCTGCTGATGGCTTACTAACTCTTTACCCGCCATCACACACAGTCGACATTACATTAGTTTCAGAGCACATTTAATTACCGAACATGTTTATCATAAGTGGATATATTTGTTTAAACTCTGAGATCAAGCTCCTTTAATATTTTCCATTTTATTAACATTCAGAAGGCATGTGTAGCGAGAGAATTGTATCGATAGATGTCCATCATTCGATAGATCGATCTGTTGAAATACGATCCATCGTTAAACATAGAAAATGTAATTGAATTTATATTTCGACAAAGACAGGAATATCAAATTATTTTGTTTAACCAGAGTATACAATTACAACATGAAGCGGGAGTATATATATATAGAAAAATATCTGTACATACGTATAAAATGAATGCTACGTATTTTTTACTCAAAAAATTTACTTCAAGAGAAGCTTTAAACTTTTTGCTAAATATGATTTAATCACTTGTTTCCGATGTTATACATGGCCCATATACATATGTACATATGTTCCAACTTATAAATTACATCATAAATTTGTTAAGTTAGTTTATCAAGAATATTAAAAATTATTACATAAATTGTTATGAATCTATTTTACATAAGAATTTTCTATATTTTATATTATAATTCTGCATGATTGATTTCAATTAAATATAATTAAAATATTCATGTTTCTTAAATGTTGCAATGTAGATAAAAATCAATAACTATATCTATCGCTCTTACATATTCCCGCGCTACAATCTGATTTGCTTATATTAAATAAACAGTAAGTAATTACATGTCATATACATAATTTGACACATGACACATATATTGTGGCATATTAATTCACAGTGAAAACACTGTATCTAGATATATCATTTTATTGCAATTCATTTAAAGTTACTACATTATTACAAAATTTTAATACATTGTATATAAAATAATAATAATACAATGTATGATAATTAAGTATTAATGTATAATAATAATGTTATTATAATACATTTGTTAAACAAAAATAAAAATTAGTAAAAAAAAAATGTAGAGAAATTTTTCTTATTTCATTGTGACCAATCGAAACGACAATTTAATGTTTTGTTATATAAAATCTCTTATACTACATATAAACTTTTAATTTCATTAACGACTTATTGCATAATAGAGAGCTATAACTTTGCTTGCAAAAACTAGATTTCGATGCTTCAGCAATCTCTTCGAAAACGACAAAACTGTATTACAAAACATGCATATACTATGTAATATATTCTGCCCTGTATACGGTTTTGTGTAACATGGCACCAATCAGCGCTCGTGATTTTTTGATTTAAAACTTAAAATTGTTAAGGTGGTAATTTGTCATCGTCAGTAAACAACTATCCAGTTGCTTTCATTTTCTGTGAAAATAAATCTGAAGAGAATTTGACTTTACAAAGGTTCGTCATGTTTTATAATTATCAACTGTGAATCAATCTCTTTTCAAAATGGCAGAAAATCTTTCGAAACGGCCTCCCAAGGGAATTTTAAAATCATCTAGCAGTTTCGATAATCCGGATGTACCCAGGTAAATGATTTTCTGAATTTGTCTAAATTTATTTTATATTAAAGCCGTGATTCCATTCATACGTCATTAGTTTTTTTAAAATCAAATGATATCTTTTTATAACTAAAAATTATACGAGAAAGAGAGATGACGATAGTTTTAACCTGTATTTTAAGGTTATGTTAATTAAAATCATTTATATATATATATATATATATTTTTTTTTGTTTTTCTTGTATAAATATTAATTATATTTTATACTTTGTATAAGTAATTAAACTATAATTGTAAAGTAATTTAATTCATGTAACTTTGTTTAAAATTATTACAATAACATAATTAAATAGTTAATTTTATAATTATAATTTGAATCATAATTAGTATTTTATGAAATACTATTACGAAATTAATAATATTTTACATTAATTTTGAATTATCTACTTTATAATTTAAGCTTATAGTTTAAGCTTGAATTATCCACTTTATAATTTAAGTAAATTAAGAATAAATTTTTAATTTTTAATACAGTAACTTTTATCGCAGACCAAGCAAAGAAACAAAATGGGATGAGATGAATATAATTGCAACATTGCACCCACCAGAAAAAGATTATGGTCATATGAAGATCGATGAACCAAAAACCCCATACAACTATGAAGGCCTGCAAGCTGAATTTGATTTTGATCAATTAGATTCTACTGCAGTTGCTGCCAAGTAAGTATTTATGTTAATCCACTAAAAATAAGCGTTTTATTTTATATTTTTAGTTATTTTCATATATATTACATATTACTACATATTCTAAGAAAATTAAAAATAATTGGTAGTTTTCCATGAACTTTAATTATAATTATAGGATACATAATTTTATAACATACAAAATATATAGGAATACCAATAGTAACTAAATTTATTTTAATATTATTTTTAATATTATTATTTTTAATATTATTAAAATTTATATTATCTAGTTTATGTAAATAGCAAATATCTGTGATATATGTAATACTGTATATATAATTACTGTCTGTAATATATGTTATACTATTTTATTTAACAAAAATACCCATATTCTTATCTTATAATATATATAATACAACAATGATGAAATGTATAATATTCATAAACTTATTATCTTATTTGAAAGAAAGATTAAACCTTACTTATTGATTGCTCAAAAAACTCAATGTACACAATTTTGCAATCTTAGTATCAATTAATTTATTGTAAGGAATTTTTAGTTATTAATTTTATTTCTTTTGTTACATCTGTTAAAGAACATTTAAAAAATAATTTTAATTTAAACTGATTGTTATTTGTAATTTAATTTAATTTTTCTTAAAAATAGCATTGCACACAGATTTTAATGTGAAATATATTTGTTTTTATAAGTTTTAAGTTTTTCAATCAGTCTAATTTATGTTATCTGTTTAGAGTTTTATACCAGGATTGGCTTAAATGGAAACTATCAAATTTAAGTTATGCTACTATTCTCTACTAAGCAGCAGTATCACCATGTAGGGTATAACATTGTTACATACATAATACTGAAGTATTGGTATTGATGTTGGAGTTGAATATTAAAAATAGATTAAGATAGAATATATGCAAATGTGTGTAGAAATTTCATGTTGATTTATTCTTTTTATTGGAATAAATCTTCATTGGTAAGTTTCAGTGTTCTTCAAAATGTACATTTGCTATTTTTGCTTCTCAGAGTTGTATTCCTTTATTATTTTCAGTAATTCTACACAAAAAGAGGTACTTGTATGAAAAACTACTTGAATTCTTCAGAAAAATATTATTTACATTTCCAAAATTTGAGTAAACAGGATCAGTTTTTAAGATGGTTCACTATATTTACAAATACTATGATCAAACAGTTTTAATCGAATATACATCCAAGAAACATACAAAGTGTTTCAGAAGGTATGTAACATCCCGAAGTCGAAAATTATATGACATATAGTTATAATTTCTTAAATGTTATTAATTGTCAAAATTGAATGCACATACATTTAAAACAAAATACTTTTACAAAATACCACTACATGCTATTACAAAATAATTTTTGTATGTCATACATTTTTGGCATTCATTTTTAAAATTTGTATAAACTTAATTTTTAAATATACTAATAAAGAAAATAAAATTAATATTAATTTTAATGTAATATAGAACAATCACAAATTAATATAACATAACATAAAAAATTAAATGAACAATTGAATAAAAATTAAATGAATATGTAAATTATTATATATTATATTATTTATATTATTATTTAAAATCAAAATTTTGAATTAAGCATCCAATTTTTACAATGAATAATATAAAAAAATTTCTATGAATATGTTATGCAAAAATTGTGTAACTTAACTAATACGTACAGTATTAAACATTTTCCGAAAGTCTCTTTCACATTTACACTTTTTTCAGAAAAGTATTTCTACTATGTGAAATTTGAGCACTTGAATGGAGTTGACATGCACGCAAGAAAAGACGGAAAAGTAGTTAAGTAGCTTTAATTAGAATTTAAAGTATTATTCAAATATTAAGCATTTTTAAATATCAAAGAAATCCATTTATACACACATGCATACACTTACAAAAACTCTTTTTATTAAATTGTTAGTCTTTTATTATTCAAAACAAATTCTAACTTGGTAAGATATAATAGGATTAATTAATATTTTTATCTACATATTTATATTTATTAAAGTATCCCGTATACTATAAATAATTATTTATTTATTTTGTTCATTCTACAAAATTTTCATTGATAATTTAATATACTTAAAAAATTTAATATTTATATTACTATTATACTTTACCATGTCTTACCATTATATCTTACCAAAGATAAAGGAGAATCTATATAAACAACAGTAATTTTTTTACAAGATATTAGAAAATTTCTAATCATAAATGCATGTAATATTTCTTTACGCAAAATTTTTATTTAGCAGTTTTGTTTATTAAATATATTATTCCTGCAGTATTCCTTTAAAAAGTAAGTAACACAGAAAAATAATTTTTGCATAGACATGTACTGTGACACTAAAATCAAAATATATGTAAACAATAAATTTGGAATTGATATTCTCCTAAGTTTACAAAATTTTTATTATTATTTATTTATATTTGTTTCATTTTAGTTGTTGTCATTATTGAAGAATATTTAATATAATACTATAAAATTAATTGCTAAATGTGTTAAATTTGAATACAAATAATTAACAATAATAAAGGAAAATGTAACCATATGTCATAAAAATAATATAAATCAGCTATGTCTAATTACATTACATCCTTCGGAATGTTACATACCAAAAATACTGCTCATTAAGTATAAATATAAGGTTGTAAAATATTCATACTTATTCATGATTTATTCTTAATGATTATTTTTAAAAAGATTAAAATAAATTACAAATTTTATTACAAAAAAAATTAGAATTGTTATAAAAATATACGTAGTAAAAAACAAACAAGTTTATTATAATATATTTATATATTATAATATATTTATAATATTTAAATGTATTATGTAGTCATTTAACCAACCTAAACCATATAAAATATTGGATATTTCTATTCCATTTATTTGCTGTATTAATAGCTATATATATTTTATTTTTATATATTATTCAATTATGTTTAAAAATATTAATAATAATTAAATACAATTAAAGATTAATGAAAATTTATTTTATTGAAAAAATTTCTAAATTAAATATATTTATAAGATAATATGTAATGATATATTTATGTTTGCACAAATTCAATTTTTATAAATGTTTTATTTCATTAATAATTATAGGTTTGAATGATCGACACATTGAAAATTCTTAAATATTATATTTCTTTTCATTTCGATTTTGAAAAAAATTTTTTTTAACGTTTACAGATTAGCAGAAGGTAGTAAACCAAAAATATTTGAAGAATCAAGCGAGGATGAAGATGAGAAAGAAACTCTCGAAGAAAGAGGTAAGGAATTACAAATTTTTTCATATAGAGATAATTTATTTATCAATGACATTTATATTTATATTTTGTAAAATTCATTTATATACCTCATAATTTATCTGCTATTGAAACGATTGTTACTTTATCATTATTATTATTAAGATTATAATTATTAATATGTTAAAAAAAAGCAAATAGTTTTAATCGTTTGTAGAAAAATAAAAAATATTAAAATAATTATTGAATAAAACAAAAAAAGTCAATGTATGTACAAAAATTTTAGAAAAACGTAAAGCATTTGAAGCAAAGAGAAAGCGTCATTATCAAGAATGGCAAGTTGTTCAAATGGCTCGAAAACAGTTACTTGAACAAGATGAAGAGGATGAAGATGAGGAGGACAATGAAGAAAATGAAGAAGACATAGAAAAAGATGACAATAATACTCTTCCTTCAGAAGAACAAATTGATTTTGATGTTAAATTCAAATGCATGCCATCTTGTAATACAACAAAAGGAAAGTGATATGGTAGAAAATATTTATAAATAATGTTATCAATTACTTGATTAAAACTTGGGATTCAGTTATCTGACAATTTTAATTCATGTTAAATTTATTTACTATTATATCATAATTGACAGATAAATTAAATTACTAATAACAATGTCCATTTTAGATCAGTTAAATGATCAATAAACTTTTGTAATTGACGGAATTACTATTTCCCAATATTTGACTTATACATTAATCAATGTAATTAATTACACAACGAATTTATAGTGGATTTATAATTAATTAATTGCGTAATTAATTGCAAATATATATAAATAAATAATTAATAATTAAACAAGTATTACTTATTTTCAGCGATTTAATTATTGGCTATCTACTGCTTAATTACTAAATTCAAACAAATATTTATATATATTCTTTTTCTGTAATTCTGCAGAATAATGGACATTATCCTTAATTCAGAAATTACAATTCTCTAATTTTTTGTGACTTTTATTATGAAATCGCAATAATTTTTAACTTTTGTTGGTGCTGTAGTAAAGGAATAATTTAATTATTAATTATTTAGTGATATTAAATATAAATTTTAAACAATTATTGTTACTACTTTAATGCATAAGACAATTATTTATTTTCATATAAATTTTCCTATCAATTTTTCTCACAAAGATTGTATAATTATTTGTATATCATATTTTTCATAATATTCTAATCATTTCCTATACAGAAAATTATTGATTTTACAGTGTTTTCTTAACAATAAAACAATTGATTTTTAATAGAATTTAACTGCTTTAAATATTTAATTTTATAAGTTGTGGGCAAATAATTTTTTAAATTCTTTAATTAGTTACATTGCTTATTGAAATAATTAGTTAATCAGTAATATATATTTATAAAACTATCATAAAAAATGATTATGAAATGTTTTATAAGCTACTAGGTGATTAGAAAATGAGTAATTCTTAATAAAAGATTTTTTCTTTTGCATAATTATTAGTACACATAAAAGATGAAAAGAAATTATATATATAAAATATGAATGTAAGTACATTAATTACCATATTAAACTTGTAATAAATTTCAGCTTAATATATTAAGAATTTCTCATTTTCTAATTATATGTTACAGTTTACAAGATATTATTAAAACAGGGTGTTCTGTAAGGTATGCAATAAATAAGAGATAAATTAGAATCTTAGACATTTTTACATTGATATTATTTTTTGTTCACATTGGATATTGCATTATGTTTAAATATATCATATTGTTTTATTTATTTTTTATAATAATTAATTTAATTTGTGCATATTAAATATCAAGAAAAATTGCTTTTATAAATAAAATAAATGAAAGTTTGTTAACATTAATAACTACAAAATTTTGTACTAAAATTGATATATTATTAAAAATAATTGAAAATTGAACAAAATTGTAATTTATCTGTTAATAATAAAGTTCGACTTCTAAATATTTTTGTATTTTTTTTAATACAAGTTCAATTTTTAAAAGATACATATATATATATATTTATATATAACATAATATGATCAATGTGAATTTGTCTAAATATGAAACTATGTGAATCTTTCATTTAGAAAACTACATTTTATATATTTTATTCAAACTATAATATATTCCTTATTATAAAGACCTCAAGTTTTTTAAATCTATGACTAAAAATTGATATTATTTTTACAATTAATTTATTGTTCTGTACCAAATTAAAATTTAATTTTTTTTTTATTCTTATTATAATACAGTACAAACAACTATAACTAAACATTTTAAATTCTTTATATGTTAAATATTATAACAGAAAAGTTTTCTTCATAACAGAAAAGTTTATTATTACAAGAGAGATTATTATCTAGACAATCGAATTTATTTTTCTTTTAAAAATATTTCCTATAACATACAACAGATATTTTTGTAGATTACAAAAAAATGCTTATGTAAATTAGTTTTAGAAAAATTTCCATCTGATGTATGCTGTTCCATAATGTATTTTACATTGTAAATATGTGTATTAACAACGAATTCAATGTATTAAGATTCAAAGTGTAGAATGCAATAAAACTGTGAATTCGATAATGAATCAAATATTTTTTAGCAGTTGATCATAAATATTATGATTAATATTAGCCTCACTTTAAATAACTTAAACAAAATATTGAAATAAATAAATTTATTATAAATAAAAATTTTTATTTTTGTTTTGTTTAAATTTATAATAAAATATGTTTTAATATGTAACAAATTATACAAATATATAATTGTAATATAAAGCTTCAAGATTTATTTTAAAGAAAGTAAATAATAAAATTTGAGTATTCAATTCTCAGTTTTTTTGCATTACTATAAACTCCTACGCTTAACATAGATAGAATACTCAAACGTGCAGCTTTAAATTTAGATTAAGATAGAATAGAGTAAAATAAAGATTAATGAATAAATAGATCAAGGATGAAGATAAATGATTACTTTATTTTATTTTTAAAACATAAATATACAATGTAATGTAAAGTAAGAAACTATCTAATTATTGCAATTTATGTATAATGAACTATATATGTCATTATTATGGAAGTTTAATATTTTTTTGGATATTTATTGTTTCTAAAAGAAATATTTTATGTTATGTAAATAGTTAATCAGTCATATTTAAAATATTAATCTAATATACAAATCATAAAATATATTAATATAGCATATTAATATAGCAATTTTTATCATTATTTTTGTCTTCTAGTAAGCCTTTAGATATTTTTTAGCAAATGTTTTATTCTCTTAATATGCTTTTTATGCTTTATCATCATTAATGATGTACATTGCATAAACATATTTGTATAAAAAAATTTGTAATCGTTACAATTTAGAAATATAGAAAATAGAAAATAGTGTCTCCAAATGTAAAAGATATTGAAAGATGTGATAATATAATGTTAAAGTTTTTCAATTAATTTCAACCAAAATATTTCATTTTCCTTAAGAGAAATGTATTATTTTGTTAATACGTATCATTTGTAAATATACAAAATATACATACATATACAATTACAAATGATTAAATTTTTTTATGTAAGAAATCAAAAAATAATTATTTACTTCATATTAAAATTCTATTACATTTTAACGATGAATTACCATAAATTTAATTAGATATATTGTATACAAATGTACACATACATACAATATATATGCTATATATACATTCATAATTATATTATATATATATATATACACATTCAAAATTTAATAAGTTTAGAAGTGTAATGTGTATCAATCATTGAAACAAATCAGTATTATTTCGTCTGTGACACGTAAGTACATACTTGTTTCGCAGGTTTAAGAATAACAATAACTATCAAAAGAAATTTTACATAAAAATCTCATTCTACTGATTTTCGATGAATTTCTTTTTACATCAACAATTATGATTATTTTTCTCAAATCAATAAATCATGGATATCGATGTTAGTAAACTAATAAATTAGAATAAATGTATTACATTCGTCATTTACTAAACTTGTTTGATTAAATCACTTTCTTATTACTTGTTAATATTTTCTATACATACATACGATACAGACAATACATACGATAAAAAATTCTACACAATATCAGTGTACACTATATTACAATTCGTCTATGATTGAATAAAATAAAAATTTAGTTTAAGACTGTTGACTAAGAACGGATTTGCTTAATGCTTATGTCAGTCAATATTACGGGATTCTCAATCGGTATAGCAGTTTATGTTCTAAAAAATATATTCTACTTCTCTATCTACAATAATATACTTTTCATCTATGTCATTTCTCAAATGATTAGTAATGATACAGTGATCTTTACTTAGGTCTACTAAATAAACTGAAATTAATCATAGTTAGTGTAGTAATACCTGTTAAATGTTAATAATTGTCATGCCAGGTAAATTCAAATTTGAATGACAATTGACTTCATTAAATAACAACGCATATTGTTACTTGTTATATTTTTGCTAACAAAAGCTAAATAATTTTATTGTTTGAACCGTTTATTTTTTATATTTTATCACAACGGGGGCTGAACAGTCAATCATGTCCGTCTCTCAGATGGAAAGTATCCTTTTATAAAAACATTCATGTTTTACATATTTCTCAAGTTGCAGATTTTAAGTCTTCTTTATTAATTTTATTTGAATTATATGAAGTTAAAAACTCTATCTTTATGAAAAGCTTTATCAATTCTTTAAGTGTAAATTCTATTTTATCTTCATACGAATTTGTATTTAAAAAGTTGTATATAATTTTCATTTTACACTTTCAGTTTTCTCTTTATTTTATTGATTAGTAATTTCATTTGCATATGCTGTAAAAGCAAATTGCAATTATCTTTTTACATTTTTAATAAATGTTATCAATTTTTGAAATAGAAATTTATTTTTGAGGTTATATGGTTAAATTGTTTTTATAGACATTTGAAAATATTTTATATATTTAAACAAATGTTAAAAGATTTTCCTAAATTAATGTTAAGGAAATTTATTCAATCTCAAATTTGCTGTAAAGGAATTAGAGAGAAATTCGAAGAAATGCGAAAAAGAAGAAAAAGTAGAAAAGGCAAAAATAAAGAAAGCTATTCAAAAAGGTAATATGGAAGGTGCACGAATTCACGCAGAAAATGCAATTCGTCAACGTAATCAAGCACTTAATTATTTGCGAATGAGTGCAAGAGTTGATGCAGTGGCTAGTAGAGTACAAACTGCTTTAACTACGCGTAAAGTTACTCAGTCAATGGCTGGAGTAGTTAAAGCTATGGATGCAGCAATGAAGTCAATGAACTTAGAAAAAATTTCAGGTAATGAAACATTAATATTTGTATGTTACTGCTTTGTAATAATAATAAACATATTGAAATTATTGTATAATAAATTTAATCTTTAGGTTTAATGGATAAGTTTGAAAGTCAATTTGAAGATTTAGATGTACAAAGTTCATATATGGAGAATGCCATGTCTCAGACTACAACAACCAATATTCCACAGAATGATGTTGATTCTTTATTACAACAAGTTGCAGATGAAGCTGGGTACATACTTGTTTTAACATTATTTTGTATAAAATTATATAATTGTGAAATAATAATAAGGATCAACTTTATCATATATAATCTTTTTCAGTCTGGAGTTAAATATGGAATTGCCATCTGGACAATTAGGTAGTATAGGTACCTCTACCGTCAGTCAAGAACAAGATGAACTTACACAGCGATTAGCGAGACTTCGTGAATAGTAAAATCTAACTACCACAGATATATAATGAGAAAGGTATAATTTGCAGTAACTTATTAACCCTTTGACTGCCAGACATTTTTACAAGAATTTAATGGAAATGATCAATGTATTATTGATGCCTAAATGCTAATTACTCATTGAATATTGAGCGCTTGTAATCGCACACATTTTTTGTTTTATTTTGTTCATAATGATTCTTACAAGTCATGGTGATACTGCAACTTAGTTGCAATTGATTCATTTTCAATTAAATGTGGACAAAGGGTTAAAAAAAAATTACTCTATTATCTTGAATATATATACTTTTTTAAAAATTTCATTCATTTATTTCTAGTAAAATTAATTAAAAGAATAATAATAATTAAAAGAATAATAATATAAAAGAATAAACTAAATCAGATATAAAATTTGTTATTAAGGTCCTGAATTATTTGAATATGATAAACATACATTGTCCAGTAAATGTACATATTTATTTAATATTATAATTTAGAATTATTATAATTTCAAAATGATTTCAAAATTACAGCATATATATATATATATATATATATAGTTTTATATGTATGATACAGTTATATATCTTTTAGAAATGCACATTACCTAACAAGTGTCTATAAATAATGAACATGTTAAAAAATTTGACAAAATTTGCTTCAATAAAAAAGTTTTCTTTATTCATAAATAAAATAAGCGTTTTGTTACATTATGTGCACTAAAAATATTATTAAAATGATTTTGTAAGTAATATATTATTAATTGTGCAGAATACTATAAACATAACAGATACTAATTTCTATACTGTGAGCAAGAATATACTTTTATATAATAACATTTCTATTAAAGAAAAGCTTTATTATAATCTATGTTCAAAACATATGGCAGAACAATTTAAGTTTAAATTCTATTTTAAAAACAATTTGTAGTGATAAATGCTTATATTATATGTATACCATATGTTAAATACGTAATATTATACATTTATTATATATTTGTTTTATAAAAATAAATTTATATGATAAATATTTTACTATGTGGCATCTTTTATATGATTAATTATAATTAATCATAACAAATAATTATACTGTAGCAATGTCATTGTCATTTTTTGAAATATAATGAGGATATTTCTCTATCCAAATTGTATCATAAGGTTCAGCTTGTTTCAGAATTAAATCTTTTTCTGCATGAAATTCTAAAAATATTTGAAATAAATATCAGTTATCATTGAAAATCTGCTGTGTATTTGAAAAAATATAATAATATAATTTACCTAAACAATATCGAAATGCGGTTGCAGCATCAAGTTTATTGTAATTTTCTGGTGAAATTAAAGTATGAAATTTTATTATTGTTTTTTCACGCCAATGAATTTCCATTAATACTAACAATTCTTTTTTGGTCAAACACGTCTTTGACCTACAATAAAAAATAAATTTTTATGAAATTTTCAATCTGCTGGATATATTGGATTTATGAATTTATAATTGCATTTGTAAAAATAAATATAACTGACTCAGAGGAAGAACTGGATTTTCTTTTCTTCTCATCGGAGGATTTCTCTAATATTGTGATCTTTTCTCTAAAAAATTTGGAAATTATATATTATGTATTATATATTATATATAACATAAAGTGAAATATTTAGATAAATTAAATAGCAACGAAATTTTACCCAATTTTTTCTTCAAAATCTGTAATTTCAGGAAGATCAGGTATTAGAGTTTCCTCAGAATCTTTAGTTTCTTTTTTTTTTTCTTCTAGTTCTTTTCTTTCAAGATTTTCTGTCGAAAGTATCTGTTCTGATATTTTAGATGGATCAATCATTTCATATGTAGTAGTCATATCTTTTCTTATATAAGTTTTCTCTGTTAATTCGTCTGTTCTACTTAAAACGTCCATGCGAATGGTTTCTCCAGCTATAAAATAAAAATTGTAATTCAATGCAATTTTTATAATTTGATAATACATTTATGGATTTATTCGATCGTTTATCTTTTTATTATTTTATTAAAATAAGAAATATTTACCTATTGTTCGTTCTATTTCAAAAAAGATATCTTGAAATTCATCTTGAACTGTTTGCGCTAAAGGTTTGATAAAATATTGACTAAAAAATGTAGTTAATGTTTCTCCCCATAATTTATTGAAAATTTTTGTTGATGGTTGCCTTAGATATTCCTTTGCTGATGGTAAAGTAGGCATAAACCAGGGCTGTTGCTACAAAATAAATAAAAATAAGAATATTTATTTAAAAATAATTAAATCATATATCCACTTAATTGTAACTAACTATGGTATGAGCTGTAACATTCTGGATATATTTCCGCATAAGAGTGTCAGATAATTTAATCTGTCTGTCAAAAAGTTTTCTTCTTTTTCTTGATTTTGTTACTTCTGGTAATTCTGTAATTTCAAGAACAGGTAAACTTTCTTGTTGTAATTCAGATGGTAATTCAGGTGGAAGTAAAACTTTAGTTATTGATGCTGGTTCAGCTAAAGGTTCAGGTAATGGTTCAATTGGAAGTGCAGGTAGTAAGTCTTCTTCTATCTATAAAGAAAAAGTCTCAAATAAAATTTATATTAATTATTTTAAAATGATATTAAACCTTTTTAATATTGAA
The DNA here is from genome assembly GCA_903986555.1 of Heterotrigona itama. Taxonomy (NCBI): domain Eukaryota; kingdom Metazoa; phylum Arthropoda; class Insecta; order Hymenoptera; family Apidae; genus Heterotrigona; species Heterotrigona itama. The sequence goes on from CAJDYZ010011470.1 coordinate 46,552, forward strand.
ATTCCGTTTTCAACGAAACACACCTTGCTTCTTTTTGTAGGAGTTTCTGTTGGAGAAGTTAAAGTTCTTTTCCTAGAAACTGTAGGCTTTTTAACGTGAGAATCTAAAAAATAATATTTATAAAGACAAGAGAAACTTATTTATAACTAAAAATAATTAAATTCACCTTTAGAAACAATCAAAGATTTACGTTGATCACTTCCAGCGGATGCTACTCGTGTCTCCTTTTCAGTTTCAATTGTATCAATTTCAAATTTGTTAACATCAACTAAAGAAACCCGTATCGATTCTCCAGGAATTTCTGCTGATTGTTCCCAATGAAATCTTCGTATTTCATTTCTAAATTATAAATGTAAATAATCTTATAAATATTAATGATGAATGTATTCTTTTCATTTTATTTATCGTATTTTAATAATTTCATTAATTTTAAACGCATTTTATTTAAAGTATTAAAATTAAAAAATATAAAATTATTTAAAAAATACGTAAAACTAACAAGGGTAGATCTTCCACACCAAAAATGAATTTTTCTACATCATGTTGAGGTAGTATTCCGAAATTCATTTCATCTTGCATCTATGTTTAAACAATACAAT